>CAKNXH010063957.1:128862-170076 GCA_932178445.1 Andricus quercusramuli | reverse complement strand
GAGAGAGAGAGAGAGAGAGAGAGAGAGAGAGAGAGAGAGAGAGAGAGAAAATTGTGGTTGAACCCATGGGTCTGAGGGGAGAGAGGACGAATTGTGTACGTGCTGCGACTCACGCGACCTCAAACGAGACATTCACCTGCTTCGCTAAAATTTTCCTGCGGTTTTTTCACTTGTGTACCCTTCTCAGTACCTATACATGTGCAGACCTACTTCAAAAGCGGAAATCCGCTTACCTCACGCACGGTAACGTTACGCCTGGCTATGATACATTCCAAGTCACCTATGAGTTCACGGGACACATTCTAAACTAAGGTTTTGTATAAGTGCATTGTAGAAAAGATCCTTATTGACTTGAATATTATTTTCTGAATAATCCTCTTTCTGCAAGTGTTGTTTAAGGAAATAAGGATGGCCACTGGACCGGGAAACCGTGCAATATGTCAGTAAATTTATTTTTTCACAGAACGGTTTCCTAATTTTTAGAAGAACAATCTATCCAATCACTTGAAATATCATTTTCATATCGCGTGATATAGGGGAAATCAGTACGAGTTAATAATATTGGTTATAATATGTATTGTTAAATGATGAACTAGTTGGGAAAGTATTACATACCAAATTAGAAAATGGAACATTGATTCCAAAGACAAAATTGGACAAAACTTGCATCGCCATATCAAAAACATATATTTTTTTTAATTCAAAAATAGCAAGTAAATGCTAAAAATGCTGATTATAAACCTTATTTTCAATATTGTTACTCATAAAAAGTACCACAGAACTCTTGCATTAAGACCCAGTCACTTCTTCCCATTATTCAGTTCTTATTGGTATCCACCTCGTACTGTTTTCCCCTATGAAACTTAAAATAAGTTCGATTTCTACTTTTTTACATTGTCAGTTGAAAGAATTGTAAAATGCTGTTTTGAAGACTTAAACAATTAAAAGTTAAAAGCATTTGCCTTGGAACATTTTTGAGAAAAAAGTTTTTAAGTTAATCAACTGTAAATAGAAACTAATTAACAATTTTTTTTAAATGATCTTTATTTCGAATGTTTAAGCGTCCGATTGAAACATTATACACTATCTTCAATATTTCAATAATTTCTAATTAATAGATTCATAATCGAACGCTTGAATTCAATTTCAAATCCTTTTCAAATATTGTTTCAGTCTAAAATAATCCATCTTAAACACATTCCATTTGCAATTTTTTAACTAAAAAAAAAATAAAAATTTTGTAATATTTAGCAATATTTCATTGTCCATAAAAAATGAGCAATTATAAATCAAATGTTCAAAAAATAAACAACTTGAAAGTGAATTGATTGAAATAGAAAGCCTAGAAATTTGGATGAAAAATTCTAGAATACTTGAGATCATTCGATACGATTCATTATATGTGAAACATTCAAGAATGCAGAATGCTCAGGAAGATTGTGGAATATTCTAGAATACTCCGTAAAATGGAATATTCAATAATATTGTAGAATATTCATTAATAATGTTAAAGATTGTGAAATATTATATTTTCTATAAAAACAAGAATGTACGCCTTTCAAATATTTGAAACTGATATCTTGGGATTTTCCAGAATTTTATGGAAAATTTTCGAAGATTCTAGCTAGATCATCTAAGAATAAAAGTGTTTCAATTATTTCAAAAAACATTCTCCAAGAAGAAAAAAGAATTCTACGATATATTACATTACGTGGAAGATATTAGTTGTTTGAAAATTTTGTTGTCTTGTCGTCAGCTTAGTTAATTACTTAACCGACTAGTTATTCCGGTGCTCTAACGGAATTTTTTTCAACCAGTTCGTGGTCGCAACTAAGAAATTGGTTGAGCATAGTTTCTATTAATTCTTTTATTTATTGTGCTGCTATATCCTCTTCTACATTCCTTCAACTAATATTGCAGTGTCTAGAAATGCAGTTATCTATATATTCAGAAATGTGTCACAAAGCGTTGTCTGAAATTGCATACATTCAAGTAGGGTGATAACAAACTTGGGTTTTAGGATGGAATGTAATTTACATTTAAACCACTTCGCCTGGAAAGAACAGTGATGATAGTTTTTGAGAAAGGTGGAAGAGAAAGTATCACTGAGTCTCAGTTAAGTACATAATCATAATTTGATTATCATAAACTACAACATAACAAATTGTTTCAATACTTTTCGTAAAGAGAGAGGGGGGGGGGGAGATCACCATTCGATGTTTTTGAATTCTTTCAATATCCTTCTTACATGCTTGCAGTATTTTCTTTCGTATTCATCCAAATTTATGGGGTATCGATCCAGATGCAGCCGAGCAAAGTCGATATGTATCATGCTCTAGTTTATGGGTCACTCCATCACAGCATTATTCGTTAGAGCTTTAGAACTGCATATGTGACGTGCGCCGAAGAAAGGGGGCTTACTCTGGAAAACGAGATTTTTCAGGACGAGCGATCGAACTCGACCCGATAGACGCGACTTTTAGGAGAGAGGGAAGACTAAAGTAAATCTCCCTCTCTTCTTACCACTACATTCTCACGCATGTAGCGGCGCTGCTCACGGACGGGGTGTAGATGAGACGCGGAGATGTAGTGGTGAGTGGTGGGAGGTGTTTCACGGGATCTCGAGCTCTCGAGCGAAAGAACGATTTCTCGGGTACCTATCAACTCAATTATTAGCAATAATAACGCTCGGAAATTTTTTTCGATGGTTTCATTAAAAAGAGCAACTCAAAAACTATCGAAAGGTGTAAAAACCTCGATTTCGATTTTTTTAAAGTAAGCCCCCTTTCTTCGGCGCACGTCACATATGAATTCCCAGCGAAACTTCAGTGTGGTTGATTACTCTAAAATTACATGATTTGTGTTTCCACGGAGAGAAAAAAAGACACGAATCTTTGAGCACGATCATCGAAGCGATAAAAGCTCCTATACTTTATTGGTCACCCAGTTGCTAGTATGATTGACCGATACGTGACTCGTGGTAGTCGTTAACGCCTTCGAGTATTATCAGGGTCAATATGATTTGATACTTAAGCTTTGTGAAATAGTTTTTATCGTTCCTAAAAAGATCTTGCAATCTGATGTGATTACCATACTAGCATTTGTTTTTCAATACTAGACAAATATTTCAGATAAGTATTTTAAGAAAATGTCTCTTCTGAGCTAGCTCTCAGAAAAGTATAATATACTTTATCGACCTTTGGTCTAGAGAGGAGAAAGAAAATTCTAAAAATTTCATGACCATCTCGCAGGTCGCATAAAAAGTCGGAACAGAGTCAAAGGTACTTAGATAGGTAGACGAGCAATGGGAATCTTTCGAGTCAAAACGAGGAAGGTGAAGGGATTCTTTCTTCCTATCTATTTCACCGCGAGTCTGGCAAAGATCAAGCGCTTCTGCTTTTTGCGAGGCTTGCTCTAAGAATCTCCGACTTGCGATGGTCCAAGTGTTTTGCTAGAGAGATGCTCTCTCGTACTTTCAAAGGTTCATGTTATCTACAGCCGTTTGCCAGTTCCCGAACGGATACTATTTCTTTGTTTACAATTTTGCTTTTCCTGCCCAGTTTTCTGGATACAGATGGGAGAAAACGAACTCAAAAATGTCGATGACAATCTTTAGTCACCACATTTTTTTCAGTTGTAGTTATTTCATTAAAGAAACTTAACGTAACCCTTTATTGATTTAAATATATCTAGATATCAATTATCGATGCAATTGCACCAGAAAAATGCAACATGCTTTTATGCATATAATATTCCGAAGTCAAGACACAAGTTGAAAGTGATTATAATTACCTAAAGAATGGTTTGTCAATGTTGGTCAAAGTTAGAAAAGAAGGGAAGACCATGACCTAATCACCTCATCGCCTTCTCTCTAAAGTCTAGTCGTACTATTTGCTGTTTTTCTCTCTTTCTTTCCTCCTATTGTTGTGAACGTGTGTCAGATGTCGATACAGACATTGATCGTTTCCAGACTGAATAATATTGTCAGCTACAAGTCGAATTTTTAACAAGGTAAATAATATTCTTGGAGAAACACATTGAGACTTGAAAGATTTTTTTGTAGCTTTTGGTTATAATTCGTTTCAAATCCTTCAAGTTATATGGTCTCATGAACACGGTGACAATGATTTAGTTATTGAGCTTGGCACACGACCTAGAGCAAAAGTTCACTTGCCAAGTCTTCTTCCATAAGTCAACGTTTTCTGTCATTTGTAATAAGAGCTCACGATTCAATTTGTGAAGCATGTTAGATTTCTCTTAGTGCAGATATTACTTCGTTTTGTCGTTTGTTTTTATTTATTATGCTAATTTGGTCATGTATTGAATTTACTCTTTAAGCTTTTTGCTTTTTATTAGTTCCGTTACGTGAACTGCACACTGCGTTTCTCTGATTATATGAACTTTATCTTCATCAACTTCCTTCTTCTTCACTATTATCCATTTTTAGAAAAAAAAGAAAAACACTAACATTTACTGGTTACTATGACTGAGATCTTAGCTATCAAGAATGATAACGATCAAATCGCTGTACTTTTTTCCGGCTACCGTAATTATGTGAAAAATATATGGCACTGATATCTTTTTATCTCGAGTGAAATCCAAGTGCTGGTAATCAATTAGGATAATGATGTTTGGCTTCTATCGTAAACCTGAATATTTTGTTGATTTTTGCTGTATAGTTTTACTCCAAGAACTAAATTTAGTTATTCTTTTCAGTGTATGAATTCCTAATTGAAAACCTCGACCGTAAAAGTTCGGAAGTCTTGAAGTAAAAACATCACAATTGAGCCGTCAAACAGTCTGACCCATAATGACACCTTTTCCAAGTATACTCTCTTTTGCTCCCGAGCCATCTTGCACTTAATTAATTATCAAGCTCATCGCACCCTTCTACCTTGGCGCCCTCCGTCCTTCACACCTGAAACGTTTATCAAGTCGGAAGAGCTCTTAAGAGGTCAATTTGCATTGAGTGTTCTTCTCGCCCTATTCGTATAGACATTAGACACACGTTTCTGATTCTCAAGACCGGTTCTGATTCTAAGATGGGAATGTTTGTGTTTCAGGTGAATCCGGATGCCCACGACCGTACCACTCAACAGATCCAGTCGAAATTGGGCAACTACGCGGCGGTGAGGCCTTTGCTGGATGGGGATCCTAGGAGGCTGATCGGAATTGATGGAGTACCAGCGAGTCCGGCCCCGAACTCGACGCACCAGCCGGCGCCGAGGTTACCCGGCGGATCTGGATCGAGTACGAGGAGTTCACCTTCGTCACAGGAGTTCAAGAAACCCGGGGGGCCTAGATCGAGTTCGAACTCCTCGAGTCACGCCTCGGCGCAACGCGGCGGGTTCGTCAAACCCGCCGATGGGAAACCACCTTACGGAGGAAGAGGCGGCTATCCTGGTCAACCAGTCAAGCACGGAGGCAATAGCAACGACCACCGAAGCCATGGGTTGCTTCCGGCAAAAGGTCCTCCGCCACAAAACTCGGCCGGAAACAACTCAACAATCAGCAGTCTCAGTAGTACCGGCAGCAACAGCAACAGACTGCACAATGCCGGCAGTCGATTGCCGAGAGTACCCCTGGACAATGTGAGTATCGATTTTGCCTAGAGGTTCTATAGTCTAGAATCTAGATTCTGCGTCTACATCCATTTAGATTATACATCGAAAGCTGAGAGAATAGAGGGTGTACAACACAAAATCAGGGGCGAAGCGAGGCAGGTCGAGAGGGGTCTTATGATTGCGAGATGGTGACGACTGTAACGCTAACGCGGAAGGCGATAACATTATGTCATCGTTTTCAGAATATGTAAGCTTGCGGCGCACGACCCCTTGTCTGCAAGCTTGTTGAAAATGGAGAATGGGGTGTCGGGAATTGTAATCTAACTCGAGTTGGGCTCAAATAATGGCTTTGTACACGTGGTATCCGAGTGACTGTGTTAACGACAATTTAGCAAATTTACTTACGAAAATGGGTTTTAGGTACATGTGGTTTTAAATGGAGGTTCGGATCATTAGAAAAATTTGTTTTTATCTAATCACAAAACTTAATCGTAGTTGAATAATCTTAGCAAATTTTAATAATAATAATATAGAAGTATATGTAACTAAACAACATACAATATCAGGCTCTCTACTCGCCTGAAAAACCCAAAAAACCAGGAAATGTCAGGGAAATACATAACAAAGGTTTTTGATATTTTTAAATGTTAATTGCCGTTTTTGATGCATGATGTATAATATATTTTTGTCTAGTTTCAAACACCATGAATTAATTCTTTTTAATCGTCCACTGGTCAGACCAAAAGTTCATGTGGTAAAGAAACTATAACAATTCATGTTATAATGTGTACTTATTATTATTACTAATGAAATTCACAGGAGTCTGCTCATTATCCTCCTGATCATGATTACATATTATAGAATTAATTTGCTCCCTCATATTAATTCGCTCGTGCAGCAGTAAAATTTTTCAAATGCGTCTGCATTATTGTGCCCATTTAAATATGTAATCCCGTTCTCATTCTCATCCGGTTTATGTGGGAATCGACAATTAATTTTCACCCTATGTGTTTCGCAATTATTTTCATTTCTGCTACATAAATTGAATATTTATTCAACTTATAGATAACCTCTTAACATTTACAACATCTAAACAATAAATCTACATTGATCTAAGATTATGTCCTTTGATGCAGAAATTTTGCCGTCAAGTAAAAAATTTACACATAATGTAATTGAACTGTTTTTAAACAAGTAAAGGATAATGAGCAGAACATATATAAAAAGTTTCTATTAGATTTTCTTACTAACCTACACCATAGAGATTTATGGACAATTGCTTGCACCACTTTTTTATTGTATATTCTTGTCCATAATTATGACGTTGTTGATATTATAATAGCACCTTTTATAAAGTACGGCACATATAAAACACGTAAATCATGTGGGAACAACTATGAAATAGAAAACCTTTTTATAATTCTATTCATACTTTTTGCATAAGCATAAGTTGTTAGTGGAAGGATTTGCCTCGTTTTGTCCCTCCTTTCACGAAAGGCACTTCAGGTACGAAATTGATTTCGACCAAACCGCCCGTTGTTCCCTACCATAAAAATTTTCAGACCGGAAGAAATAGGATAGGAAAACAAGATAGAGAGAGATAAAGAATTCTATCACGATTAAATAAAAGCGCTACATCCTGGTCCTTCTCTTCTCCCGTTTCTCTTTTCATTTTTCACTCCTTTCTATAACATCTGCTGTTTCTTTTCCAGATTCTCCGCTTTCCCATTTTACTTATCCTTGTCTTTCCCTGCCCCTGGATACACTTGGGTGCGGTTGAGGTTTCATAGATGAAGCCGATGAAGAGAATAAGTGCCTACGTAGTTATTGAAGATTGAAATAAGAGTTACGTCCTCTCAATAAGCGTACATAAATCGTCTTGGTTTTTTTTTTTTCGATCAGTCGATTAGCTTGATTTCATGTTCCATTCCAATATAATGATACCTTACAAGTATTCAGAATTGTGGTTTCACTCTCAATTGCTGGTTATGCGTATTGTTGATCTTTTAATTCGTGATTCGGATCAACCTCGGATCAACTACTAATTTTCTAGAGAGCTTTTCAAAACGTTTTCGTGATCAGATTCATTATTAGAGTTCATATTTATTATCATCGAGACTCTCTTCCTCAGGGTGGTCACAGGTCAGGGAAAACATTGAAATCAGAGGAAACTTAGGGAATTTGGTTGGTCGGGAAAAGTCAGGGATTTAAAAAAATGTAAAAGTCAGGGCATTTCTGTAAGAAGCACTTTAACAACTGTCAAGGAAAATCCGGGCTGGGTCTGCTGATAACCCTCCCGATCATGCTCATATTAAAGAATTAATTTACTCTCATATTAATTCATAATTATTTATTTTCGAGACTCTGTTCCTCAGGGTGACCGCAGCTCAGGACAAACCTCAAAATCAGGCAAAATTTTATGGCCAGGGCAAGTCAGGGATTTTGTAAAAAAATCTTGCAAAAGTCAGGGAATTTCTATCAAAAGTATATTAAAAGATTTTAATGAATCTTCAGTTTATATAAGGTTTTAAAATATTTTTAAAGTTTCCAAGAGGTTGTATAATATTTCCAAGGATTTCAGTGGTTATAATAGATTTTAAAAGATTTTCGCGGGATTTTATAATATTTTAATGGACTTAAAGACTCGATCTAATGGATTTAAAAAAGTTTTTATTTAATTCATCCTGAAGTCTTGTGAACTCACCTTGAATTCTTAGGCATTTTATCGAATTCTCTTTAATTCCGCTACATTTTTCTAAACTGATTTCTAACATACACCTTTCACTTAACTTTTCTTTTTTAAGTTTCATCGGATTTTTTTCATTTTCCTCAAATTTCTTTAAATTTACTCCAATTTTACTGAAATCAATGGGATTTTTTGAATTTTTTCCAATTAATTTGAATTCGTTTGAATTTAAATTGAATTATTTTTAAATCTTATGAATTTGTCCTGAATTTGTTAAAATTCACCTGGAATCCTTATACATTTCAGCGCATTCACTTGAATTCTTTTTGAATAAAAAAAAAAACGTTACTCAATATTATTATCGCACATTAGCCATTTTTGGGTTAGAAATTAGTCACTTTTTCAGTTTAAATATGCAATTTTGCTCAGTTAAATTAGGCTTCGGGAGCCTTGAAAATAATAAATAATTGCAAATTTTATCAATTGAAAATTGTTTTATTTAAAATATTTAAAAATATTAATGGGTACTGAAAATAAAAAATTAGTCAAGGAAAAGTTAGGGAATTTCGAAGATGAAGTTTTCCGGTCACCCTGGTTCCTGTTTATTTGTTTAAGTTAATGATCAAAAGACGAGTTGCGCAATCAGTTGTAAATTGTTCAAACGGAATGCCCTTCAAATGACCATTAAACATTCCTTTGATTACCGTTTAAATGTATTGATATTATGTAAGCCGGTTGTGGAGTTAAAAATATTATAAGACAACCCTGAATTCTCAGATTCTTACTGTGTGTGTGTTTTTACAGGGTATCAGTTCCAGGAATGCCCCCGAGGAGAATACGCCAGACGTTGAGGACATTTTGAAGGTGAGAGCCAACATGAAATTTTTGAGTTGTAGTTACTATGCCCAACTTAAGGGTTTCGAGAGAGAAGATTATTTACCGATGCCAGGTTACGACCATAAGTTCCTTTCAGAAACACGCGCATCAAGAATTTCTTCTTCTTCAGACTCTCATTCCGGGCATTCCACTTTTTAGTTTAAATTTTTTTCTCCAGAAGAATTTTAATTTTTCCAATATCGCAGTAGAAAATCGTCTAAACCCATACCTCTCCGTGTTAAGATTTACGTCTTTAAGATTTTTATGTTTTATATTTTATTACTCTTATGTATTTAAAATTTATTTACGACCAGGAAGTGTCACTTCATATCAATCATTTCCATCAGCAACGGCAGTTTAATAGTTTTTCTCTGGTAATAGTAATCAGCACTTCGACATTATTCAGGAGATTTTATTTTGTCTAAATTTTAATAAAGAGAACAAAAGATTTTTTTTCGTGGCGCATTTTAAGTAAGAGAACGACTTACTTCGAAGTTTCCCCTTTGAAATTTGAGACAAAATTTGGAGGTCTAACAAGCTCGTGTTGCTTAGAGATGATAAAATTCTAATTCCCAGGGGGTTATCGATCGGAAAGCAATTTAAACGCGTCGATGAGTCATCATTGTAACATGGTCTCCCCTCGATTGAGCGGCCGTGGTCGTTCGTGATTCATCTTTAGCCAGGCTCTCCATTTCGCGTGGCATAGGTCCGTTCAGTAACAGAGAGGAAAAAAGGATCCCGCTGAAGCGTAATCTTTTGATTGACCTAACCCAAACCTGAAGGCGGGATCCAGTATTCCGGAACACGAGATTTGACGCGGATCTGCCTCAAAGAAGCGAGAATATAAAATTTCTAGTGCACCCAAAAATCCCAATAGGGTTGCGGAATGGGGAGCATGTCTAGTTCGGAGACGATTATGAGATGGGTTTTAGGATCAAGGAAGAACGGAGGGTTTGAGACGAGAGCGGAAAGGAGTTCAGTGATCTATTTTTATTACAATTAGAACCTCTTGTAAAAATTTGTTTTTGCTTTCATGCTTGCCTTGATTCTAACCCAGCAGAAAATAATGAACTATGAGTCCTGCTGGGAGAAATTAGCATCATTTGACATTGCGATAAGTGTTTTTATTAGCAAGTTCTCTGTTCAGTGTGTTGCATGTGGATAAAGGATTTATTCCACTGACGCCTGATAAATTACGCACGCAAGTAAAATTTGATTTGCCCTGAATAAATTATTATCCGAGTGCGAATACGAGTTTTAATTTGCCGGTGTGGAATAACATATTTGCTTTCATAATTTCGCTAATGCCTTTGCTGGTTTTCAATCTCTTTCCTGCGTAGATGTTAGGGATTGTCTATAAACTACATTACCAATTATGGGCTATTTCTGACCACTCTTCCCCTTCCCTTTGACGAATGTAGTTTTTTTCTGCGTATTTTCGTAGAATTTTTGACCAAAAAGGATGAGTTGAATTTTCAACAAAATAATTGAATTTTTCACAAAATATTTGGATTTACACGAAATAGTTGATTTGTGAACCTACAAAGATGCATTTTAATGTAAATGGTCGAATTTTCAAGCAAGCCATTTTAATTTTCAATCCAAAGGAACAAGTTTTCATCCAAACAGTTGAATTTCATAAATCAGTTGAATTTTCAACTAAATAATTGAACATTCAACAAAATAGTTGAATTGACAACGAAATCGCTAATTTTTTAACCTAAAAGATGAATTTTCTATTAGGAAGATTAATATTTTAGCGAAAGACGAATTTTCCAAAAAATACATGAATTTCCAACCAACTAGTGGGTTAATTGAATTCAGCTGGTTGAATTCAATAAAAAACTATGAAGTTTTTAACAAAGTAGTTGAATCCTCAATTAAGAGATGAATTTTTAAACAAATAGTTGAAGTTTTAACTAGAAAAGATCATATTTCCACCAAAAATGGAATAGTTACATTTCTAGTTGAAAAATTAATTTTCAACCACAAAAAAAAAAGAATTGCTAACGAAATATAGTTCCATTCCCAACGAAGGAGGTGAATTTTCAAGAAAAGGGTTTAACATTCAATCAAAGAGTTGAATTTTCAACAACAAAAATTATTTTTAACCTTGAAGATTAGGTTTCTAACAAAAAAGACGAATTTTCAACCAAAAACATGAATTTTCAACTATAAAATATAAATTTTCAACCAAAAAGATGAACCTTAAAAAAGATTAATTTTTAACAAAGTAGTTCAGTTTTCAACCAAGTAGTTTAATTTTTGACAAAAAATATGACTTTAACAAATCAGTTGCCAACCGTAGTTTTTGGCGCGAACCCCTCCCGCCCTCAAATTGGTAACGTAGTTTATGGACGGCCACTTATGTGAAATCTATGAAACTCATCCCTCGTTATAATGCCACCCGCCGTAGCGCCGGCTTCACGCTTGACTCCCCCCCGCCCTCCCCCCGAGCGTCCCTTGACGGCCTATACGTTCAGACAGTCAGAGACTATATATTATGCGGTCCTGAGTGTCGATATAAAGAGGCTCCCCCGCTAGTGTGCCAACCAGACCCGGCGCTGGCATTATAGCGAGGGACGAGTGTACTGGAGACGAATGTATAAAATGAGAATTAGGATTATTTTCGAAAGAAATATTGTTTTCTTTTCGGTATACGATCTCGAATTGAGGTTTGCAACTTTGGTTGGTAAAAATAGTTTTCAAAGTGGATTGGTGTATTGCGTTGAGTGTTTAGGAAGTGAATGGAAGCTTCAGGAATCCTTTCCTGGTTAAACTTTAAAGCATAAGGGCTTCGATTCGCAAGGGAATTTACGAGCTGGCTACTGGGTATCGTCGTTCTGCCTGTTCAGAGTTTGTACTCCATAGACACCGGCATGAGCCGATGAATTATTCTCACGGCTGACCCGTGGGAAAATACGGATTGCGCCAGTGGGCATCGTAAATGCGACTGCTAATTGCGCTCAACGACGGCAAGACGGTTACTAGATACTTGAATATATCACATTCTTCTCTGACGAACGCAGATTCGTCGATATCCTCTTCTTTTGTTTTCCTCTGAACACTTCCTGCCTTCCTTCCTCCTTCCTTCTACTCTCCTTTTCCTCCTCTCTTACTTTTCCAGTATTCCTTCAGGGTGGCCGCAGGTTAGGCAAAACCTGTAAATCAGGGAAAAGTCAGGGATTTAAAAAAAAATTGCAAAAGTCAAGGAATAGGGTCATTGCATGATTTGAAACCATTGAATTTGTCATTAATAAATTACCTCCCTTTTACATTGGTGAAAGAAAATGTGATTTAAGGTTTAAATACTTTATTTCGGACAAAATAAAAAAATAATAGTATAATTATTACATGAGAAGTAGGGATAGACAGGTTAATATTTCAATGGATTTCAAAGATTTGAAAAGATTTTGAAATGTTTTTTGAAATGTTTTTTGCAATTCATTTAGAAATTACACTGAGTTCTTATTAATTTATTCGGAATTCTTCAAAATTCACTTGAATTCTCTTGAATTTTTAAATTTATTTGAATTCTTCTAAATTCACCCAATTCTACTCAATTCAATGGTATTTTTCCATATTTTTTAATTGTATTTTTTGAAATTCTTCTCATTTGTCTTAAATTCTTCAAAATTCACTCAAATTTCACTCAAATCAATGACACTTTTTGTATTTAGAACATTTTGTCCAATTCATTTGAGTTCTTTTGAATTTCACTCGAATTGTTTTAAAGTCTTATGAATTTATCCCGAATTCGTTAAAATTCACCTGGAATTCTTATGAATTTTATCCAATTCTTTTGAATTCTTTTAAATTCAGAAGAACATTAGTCAGATTATGAATGCACATTAGTCACTTTTTAAATTAGAAATTAGTCCCTTTTGGTCACTTTCTTGGTTGAAATAGGTAACTTTTTCAATTCTTTAAGTAAATTAGGCTGTGGTGGCCCTAAGAATAATAAAGTAAAAATAAAAAGATTCCATATTAAAAATGTTACATTATTAGAATTTTGATCTTTAAATATTAATGGCCAGAAAAACGAAAAATTAGTCAGGGAAAAATAGTGGGATTTTGAAAATGAAATTTTTCGGTCTTCCTGTCCTTTTATCACACCCAGGATTGCTACAAAATTCAAAACTAAAGACCAATTTGTACTAATTTAGACCATAAACGTGGTCTTTGGATGATTTAATCTCAGTCCTTCTTAATAATTTAAATCTAGTCTAGTCTAGTGGATATTTTATTTTTTAAAACGGATCTTTCTTAAATTTCCCGATCCCTTTTTTTTTGTTTACTTTCTTCTCTCATTTTATCCTTCTTCTTTTCTTATTTTCTACGTTGCTTATTTTCTACTTGAATCCTATCGATTCATAATAAAATAGAACGCAATAGCAATATACCCCCTGTGGATAGAGTAGGGGGTAATTCTCTGGTTCTGCTCACTCGAACAAGAAAACAAAATTAACCTTACCTTATCGAGGTCACCTTGTTTCGCTATTCTATTCTTAAAATCAGAAACGCATTCTTGTAATTGGTATAATTATCTTAAATTTCGCATGAATGCATATGTGGGCGTCAGCATGAAAAGGGCCCTTATGGCCGGTAACGAGCTATGCATAGGGTCATATAGCCCGATAAATTCCCGGAATTTTAATTCAAAGACGAACCCTTGAGATTGAAAAACGAGTCGCTGGGGCATTTTTGAAGTTACATCTTCGAAAAACTGCTTTTTGAGTAAAACGCATTTTTTCTTCCAACAAGAAAGATACCCGCTTTCGGAATGTGAGTATAGTGTCATTAGATTTAGTGTAGGCCCTAGCATCATTTCCCACTCACCCTCCTAATCATTTTGACCCTGACTTAGAAAATCGCAAATATCTCCTAAACTGGAACCGACCATAAGGGCACTTTTCATTGTGACGGCCACATATAATTTTTTGTTTAGAATTAATTTTTTTGTGACATCTCAACTGATTAAAAAAGAAACAATTTAAAGGAGGAAAAAGGAACATCTGTAGATTGCCGGTTTTGGTCTAGACAATACTTCATTTTGAATATTCTATTCAGGATTTCTGTGAATGGAATTGTTCTGCGATTCTTGCGTAGATTAAAATTAGAGGTATCAATAGATCACAACTCTTAGTTTATTCGTGTAGAATGTTGAAAGAAAAAAAAGAAGGCGACCCCCTCAAAGGGAATAAAAAGATCCCTGCGCATTTTTTGTTCCAGTTTCCTCCCTCTATTTTGTTCACGATACCCTTTGTGATTAAAACGATTCAAATTGAAAATTAATTCAAAAGTATGGTAATTAATACTTCCACTATTTTCACTATTCAAGATTCAATTAGACCTTGTTTTAGAATTTAAATATTAGGCTACAATTACAAATGTTCAATTTACTTGTAATGATTTGTTAAGGATGTAGAGGTCTGGTTTCGGCAAGACTGGTTTCAATACATTTAGATCAAAGCCATTGGTTGTCTTTAACATTTAATTAACTCAGCGTGACGTTATTGAATTCATTAAGAATATTCTAAAATCAAAATTTCTTCCGGTTTTTTTATACTACGTTTATTACCCCTATTAATAAATCATGAAGATTGGTATAAATAACTTGAAATGAATCTTGCGAAAGGAGGCCACTCGTCATCATCAATAGCTCCATCGATTTCCAGTTTTTCAAGGTCACTCTAGTTTGAAACTTGGCAATTAGGAGAGAATCAAAATGTTTGACGAATGAGTACATCCTGGCTCTCAATGTAGAAAAATGTTTCGGGATATATTGGATAGAAGTTTGCCTTCGATTGCAGGAACTTTCTATATTAAGTAGGGTACTGGCTATATTTTTTGTTAGGTTTGAGACAAAATTAGATTCTTTATAAATTTCTACTATCTGTCTATGTAGCTCCTCTTAGATGTATTGTTCTGAAACTGTATTCGAATCTCGTCGGAGTGTCTACATATACTTGAAAAGTTTTTAATCACCTTCGACTAAGAGAACTCGGTTCAGAGTGAGTCATGATTCGCCTGCTAAAAGTGCCACTCTGATTCGAAGAAAATCGCCAATTCGATAGTAAACAGCATATAGAATCTGGGCCAACTATTCGTGTTAACTGTTACCACAACGTACGTTGCACGCCCAGTTGTATCCGATGAGACGCTGTACAACGATCACGTCGATGTACTCGTAATGTAATGTTCTCTGGATCTTTAATTTACACTTCTGAGCAACCACAAAAGTAATCATATTTGTCAATATTTGTGACCTGATCGGAAAATCGGGAAAAGGCCGGGAATTTTGTTCACTGGGAAATTACCGGGAATTTGATTCACAAGTGTAGACCGCCAATTGTGGATTTTAGTTTCGGTTCATAATTTTTTTAGTGAAAACTCATTACGTGAGTATTAATTTGCCAAAGTAGCAGATTGCTCTTTTTCGCCCTTTTCGACCTTTTCGAGAAAATCGACTTTAAAATATTCACCACAAGCCACGTACAGTTAGGCGAAAAATATTTTCAATCGGCGTTCAGTTTTCACTTTTTTTCAGGAGAGACTAAAAACATGTTGTAAATTCAGTGGGACCAGTTAAGAAAAAAATAAGAAAGTGCTTTCGAGATACTTTCATGCTCTATCGAACTAAAAAAAAGTTTGCTCACAAAATTCTATCCGGTTTAGAGAAAGTAAACGTTTCGAGGTTAGACTTTGGGTCCGTATCGACTTTTAATATCTTTCAACATTAATTGTGGAGTCAATTTGCAGTTTAAGAAAAAACTAAAAATTTGGATTCTAGCTATGGAATGGATGAATTGATTTCCTAAAAGTTTGTTTTAAAAAAATCACGCAGTTTCGCGAAATTTGAAAATCCAATTATGACTTCGAAATTGCGTAAAACTGACATTTCAACTTCAAATGACGATAGCAGTAATAATTTTGCATATTTCCAAAAAATGAGGAATTGGGTTTTAGGTTATTTAGTACTGCACAGAAGGGACCCAATTGTAATTAAAAATAATTAGCCAGTGTCGAGAAAAATGAACTTTGATTTTTTACTTTTTGGCTAGAAAAGCTTCTCGGACTGTGAACACAAAAACACAAACCAAACACACGTGTCCGTTCGTCTGCTAAGATCGTGATTTCTCGATACTGCGCAGCCGCGACGATCAATCGGGATCAAGTACACATTGGCGCTTGACCTCTCTAGCTGTTCTTTTTTTAGTGGGGATTTTGGAAAATGATGCCCCAAAAAAATCCTTTGGCAGGCATGTGTAATAGAATTTATCTGATTTTTTGAGCTAATAAACCCGATTTCGAAAATTTGGCGCTTGACTCCTTTTGCATTTCTACCCTTCAAATACTAATTTTTTATGATCATTTATCACGGAAAAATTAAACTTTATTATGTTTTTCACAAACAAATTTTGTTCTACAAATATCATTCATTTTTTCCATAATATTTACCGACTATATTTGAAACTAAGTATGAACAAGTTTTTTAAATTGTATTTTTGATCAGAATTTCCAAACAGAAGCGTAATACATCAAAGAAATGTTTGCTTTCTGGAATACAATATGATTTTTCTCAAGTTTACTTCTTGCAAATAACTACAAATAAAATACAATATGAAAAATAACATTCAAATTTGTACGATATATTTACACTCTACTTTTACACTTGCATAAAATGCCCAATAAATCAGGAGTTATGAAGAAAATTATAACATTTATAGAAAATAAATGTTATTGTTTGCATGATTTTGGTAAGAATTTATATCTATAAATAATTAAATAAATAAATGTGAATGGCTGAACTACCGGCTGATTAATATTGTTTTTCTTCAAATTCTATATGGTCCGTGGCGAATGTTTCAAAGTCGATTTTCTCAAAAACAGCAAAAAAGCGCATACCACTGCCTTGGCAAATTAATACTCAGGTAAGAGAAAGATTTACGTTCTCAAAATAAAAGGAGTTTTCTAAAAGAATTATTATAGTTGTGACCCCGAACAGGGAATTTTGAAAAAAAATATATAATTTTTAGTTGGTTCAGGGAGTTTTCTAACAGGATTATTTTAAGTTATGCCGGGATTTGAAAAAGAAGTATAATGAAATATAATACTAACTTGGAACTGTACATTTTCCAAAAGAACTAAAATTTTGAATTAGAACGGCGAATTTTCGAAAAGAATTATGATTCTGATTTGGGACAGGGAATTTTCCGAAAGAAACAAAATTGTGACTCAGTATATGGAAATTTCAAACAGTAGTATAATACCCGTATCGTGAAAACGAAAAATTTACCGAAAAAAAACCGGCTAATGACCGGGAATTTAAAATCATTCTCGGCTAGACACGCTATTCATTCTCTGGCAAATTAAATCAGCGGAAAAAAATCACTCTAGTTTATCCCATTTTTCTAACTCTAGTTTATTAATTCAAAGAAATTGGATAAACTCTTCGTGGTAATATAACTTTCATAACAACTTTTTATATTGAAAGACCTCTCTAAAGTTGCGTGATCGTTTATATTATGAAGTTTGCAAAAACTTGTTGAAAATAATCACAGTTCTGAAGTTTGCATTCGAAGGTTATTAATTTTTGAAAATTAAACTTATAATAGCAGAAGATGAAATTGCGTAGAAAATATTTCTGAAAAATAATGAAGATATCGTTAAATTGAGGCAGGGATAAATTCCCATTCGCTCGGTACAGTTCGTTAATGCCTTTTCACCCCGTTAATGATTTATGCACTTACCAGGAAAAGAAGACGGAAAACAAAAGTAAGAAGAAAATAACGATCAATGCTATGCAGCATAAAACTGTCAAATAAATAAACTCGCTCACGCAATAAATAAAAAAATTGCAAAATGTTGTTCAACACAAATTTTAATAGTGAATGAGAACACTCCAAATTTACAATCAAATTTTGCTGACGTACAAATTAGTACTGAATTTAAAAACTAATTGTTGATTCATATTTATGCTCTTCATTTCCGGTAAAATGCTTGGACTCAAGATCGATAACGAACTGTCTAGAAATGACTGATTAGTTGTAACTATCTTGAATACTGTAGTTCACATTAGAAATTGATAATTACTGTAATCTCTGCAGACTTATAATTACAGTAAATTATTATAATTAACTTAATAATTGCTATACTTATCTGACTTACATCGACTAATCGTAAATCAAAGCTCATATTTTACGGCTTTCTCAAGAAATTGGTGATCGCGCGAACATAATATTTTTCTCTGAATTTTTATTTTATGATTACTTGAATAATATATATGACGAAGTATCGATATGACCATGAATTAAAGGTCACTGTTGCCCCTGTACGTTATATTTACAAGTAATATTTGAAAATCTTGTTTATTAGCACTGTGCTGCGTCCATTTTTTTAAGGCGATAAATAGAGAAGTGCGTTTGAAAATTGATCGTTACTGACGCGCGATAGTCATTACACTGTGTAAACGAGACGAGAAATCGTAACCTCTTCAGATTATAAATCTGTAATAAAGACAAGTCGTATATCATGTGTCGTGTTCAGCTCATCCCCGTAAAAGTGCAATCTTGATTCCTTACGCATGGTGTTACATACAAAATTGTTTGATTATAATGGACGCACATCCCACGTAATGATCTTTAACGGCTTTTCACATCACGCAGCTTGCATTTTGTGACGTTGCGCTCTGCTTATTGTACAATAATCACTTCCTCTTCACGTAAATGGTCTGTAAAGTTTATAGAAATTCACAATGGACACAAAATTAAACAATTATTATTAGGATTTAAAAGAAATAGACAATAATTAAATTATGTGTGGTTACAATTTGAACTTTTTTTTCTAATTAAACTGGCAAAACTATAGTCAATTTGAAATTGAAAAGTTGTATATTGAAGCGTCAGGTATTTTAAAAAAAATCTTGCATAAGTTAGGGAATTTTTATAAGAGACACTGTAAATAAATCTCAAGGATAATAAATTTGCAATTCTTTTATTACGTTTATAAAAGATTCTTTGTTAAAAAGGTTAAATTTTATTATTTCATTTAAAATTCAACAAATTTGTTAAAAAGTAATTATTTTTATTTGAAAATTGAACTTTTTTGTTGCAAATTCGTCTTTTTTGGTTCAAAATCCAACTGTTTTGGTACTTTTTTATTTATTGTCCTTTCATTGTTATTTATTTTTATTATTCATTTTATAAATGTATTTATTATTGTTTTTCATTAATTCCACTGAAAATCTAATTTTTCCTCCTTCAGGAATTGCATATATTTTTTTGGTAGAAAATTCGTCTTTTTGGTTTCAAAATTCATATTTTTTGGTTAAAATATCAACTATGACATTTTTTGTTCAGAATTCAACTTTGTAGGTTAAAAATTCAACTATTTGGTTACAAGTTAAACTATTTTGTTGTAAATTTAATTATTTTGTTGAAAATTTAACTCTGCTTGAAAGTTGAACTATTTTGTTCAACATTTGTTTTTTGTTGTTGAAATATCAACTATTATTCAACTTTCTTCAATTCTTTAACGGAACTTTCTACTAAAAAAATCGATTGTTTGGTTGAAAATTCATACGTTTAGGTAGAAAATTCAAGTGTATGGCTAAAAATTCAATTATTTTTCTGAAAATTCAATAATTTGTTAAAATTTAATTATTCGATTGAAAATTCAATAATTTGTTAAAATTTAATTACTCGTTTTAAAATTCAATAATTTGGTTACAAATTCAACTATTTTGTTCAAAATTTGACTATTTTTTTTGAAAATTCAATTTTTTATTTTTGAAAATTTACCTATTTTGTTGAAAAAAAAATTTGTTGGTTGAACATTTAACTGTTTCATTGAAAATTTATCGTTTTTGATTGAAAATTCTTTTTTTCCAAATAAACAAATGTGAAATTTTTAAATTTTAATCTTAAATTGTATTGTTTTATTCCGCATATAGAAGATTCTATTTTAAAAATGTTAGAAAATTAAAATGCTGGTCTTCGAATAATAATGGTCAAGGTAAATGAAAAATTGGTCTGTCAAAAATTAGGGAAATGTCAGGGAATTTTTTTAATTTATTTTTTGGTTACCCTGGTTCAAAACAACTTGAGTCAAAAGCAATACATTTTAAAAATCAAAAATCTCCTTATACGAACAAGTACAATAGTGGGTTCTTTTATTATGTGCAAAAGGCAAGAATATTAATCTTTTGTATTTAATCAACGTTATTCAGTTATCTACAGCTGCTATACATTTTCATGATTAGTTTAAACAAATCGTATATTCATTATTGTAAAGAAGATTTTTTAATTAGCAATAGGGTCGATAATATTTATTTTTGTTCTGCAATTAATTTTGTTCATTTAAAAAATTTTTTTAATTAAAAATTGGATTTTTGTTGTTTTGACCTGGGCTGATCAAGTTGTCCTGCCTTAGACAAACGTTACATTTTATAATTTAATTGACCTAAAATTTCGTTACAATGTATATTTTCAAAAAATTATTATATTTGTTTGTAAATTTGGTAAATTTTCCAGGCAGGAATTTATGGTCAATTAAATTATAAAATGTAATGTTCGTCTAAGGCCAGGACTGATTCACGTTGCCTTACTGACGAGTCCATCGAGACATTCCGAGACAAAACATAAAAAATCCCATGTTCAATTTTTTTTCATTTTCTAATTGAAAAAATTAATTGCAGTACAAAAATAAATATCGGTCCTAATGCCAATTAAAATATCTTCTTTAGAATTACGATTGTTACGGAATTAATGACGGACGGGCGTGGGACAGCGAAGGAATCATGTTTGGTCATGTCACAGTCGACGAACAAGAAACAAGAACATGTATCACCATTATTAATAAGACTTCTAAATACCTTTTTGCCGAATTTAATCCAAACTAAAAGTCCCTGAGCCTATCATCCAACAAGGCACGCACTCCATTTGCACCCAAAAAAGGTTTTGGGTTGTTGTGGAAAATTGGCACAGATGTAGCCTCCGGAAGCTACGACCACGATCGTTCACCGGATGATCGATCCCGACGCAACCTGAGGTGATACGGCGTCCGACTCGTCACTTCCCACAACACCAGAAGTTGATCGAGTCGGGAAATCACGGAACAAGCACTCAAAACACTGACTGTAACATTATCCTTAATTGAAGCACTTAACTGATTGAATTCTCTACAAGAAACACGGGATTTTGAACCGTTGTTATACCCGAAAACTGGCCATACTGGCCTACACCTTGATGAATACAGAAAAGCCAGGCAGAAGGTACCAAAGCTCAACAAAGGAGCTTCATGCCACTACCCGAGTCCCCACTTCAACGAAAAGGAAAGCGCCTGAAACTCAAAGAACAGAGAGAGACCTTCAAGGAGAATGAGCATTGGGCGAAAACCATTTGATTACCAATGGAATCTTGAAGGTCGGTCAAACAAGAATAACAACATCAAATAAATTATTAACAACGATAATTGGGTCAATTAAAAACGATATATTTCGAAAAACTGGCCAAGATACCATTTAACCTTATATTCATTATTTATACACATCCTAAGATACCGAAAATGAAATTTTGAAATGTATGTCATGCTTCCTACATATTCTGTCGACCCAGTCACGCAGATGAGTTTCATATAAAAATTGTAAAAATTGTTCTGACTTAAAATTATAATTCCAAATTGTCCTATCCCAAGGCGATGGAAAATTGCTTACAATGCGCTTCGTACACTGATTGTTGAATTGATGGTTCCTCGTTTTCATACAAAGGTTTTTAGGTTGCTCCCCATTAGTTGGCACGTGCCGTGAAAAATATAAGGGCAGAGGGAAAGTTTAGTCTAGGGGGGTTGTTTTTTTCTCCTGAGGGTGTGAAAAGAGTGCTTCGCGTCTGTCCTCGACGTCATCGTCGACGGAAACGGTACTCTTTTGAGACCCATTAGATTAGATTCTGGCCTGGCGTGGCGTTGCGCGACGCGACGCCGACGGCACGGCGTTCGGTGTGATATGGCTCAGCAAGGGCTCATTGTGTTAGTGAGTGCAGTGCCGAGCAAGTGCAATGTGCAAGTGCACTAAGTCGAGTTCCGCGAAGAGGTGCACTCTGGCTCACTGTAACGGGTTTTCACTCCTTCACGTGCTCGGCATAATTACCGTGCACTTGACTATATTCACTTAGGTATAGTTAACTCGTATAGTGTACTCTTATACTGTATATATGTACATACATACATACATACATACATACAGGTACCAAGTATCCGGTCTGTGGATAAACTTGTAGGCTTTTTCTTTACTAGGCTCTGGCTGGCTGTGCGATGCGCACATATTCAAAGGACTCCTATTTTGAATTCATTAACTTCAATTGTCCATAAATCCCACTCACATTATTCAATATCTTCTCTTACGGAAGCTGCGCAGAAATGTTTATTATTTAACAAATTAGCCTTCATTGATCAATTTAAACATGCTTGACAGTTTTATCTCGCAATTTATAGAAGAAAGTATCAGGCAGGGTGGGCAGTGGCCACTGGACTGGGAAAACCGGGAAATTATAACATTTTTCAGACTGGCAAATCTGGGAATTGATAATGTATTTACTTTTTGGCTGGGAATTTTACTAATTTTTAGTAGAGAAACCTATCCAATTAATTAATGCTAATTGACACCACATACAATCAAGCCATTTTGTATACAAATTTATACAAATTTAAAATAAATCCGTTTGAAAATTCAAACATTGACAGTTAGAGAATGTGAAGTTCAAACGTTGAAAATTGAACAATTTTCAATTTGAATAATTTTTTACTATAGAAGACTTCGATAACAAAAAATTCGGATGAATTGTTCAAACTTTAATCTTAAACGATTTTAAATTGAAACATTCAATCCTGAATAGTTAAACAATTTGCTTAATTATTGTAAAGGTTAAAATGTCAGAGTTCTTAATTTTTAATGTTGAGTACTACAATTTTAATTGTTCCTTTCCCGAGAGTCACTTTTGCTATTCAAACTGAGATGTTTGATTTTTTTGGATAATTATTCATTATAAATAATTCAACACTTTTCAGGATTACGGTATAAACTAGGTTTTAATTTCACCATTCCAATTTAAAAATTATCTTGTTTTGAAGAGAGATCTTTCTATTTCCAATGGTATAGTTTAAATTGTTCAATTTTATCTTTTGAACGTTTCCAGGTTGAAATAAAACGCTTTCAGTTTTAAACGTTCAAGTGAGATAATTTAATAATTTGTAATCACGCAATTTTGGATATCTAGTTCTAAAAAGACTGACTTGAGCTTTTTAATCAAATTTTTATTTGTCCAATCCGGAAAGTTACTTCAAATATGAAGGTGCACTTTTTGCCTTTCGACTACACTCTGATATCAAAATGCCCCGGGACTATTGTTTTGAGCTCCACCAAAGTTTAAAGCATGACTTAGTATGGAGATCATAGTATGTACCATCTAGTGAAAATTAAAAATGTGAAAATTTGAGGTTTTTTCATACACGACTGACTTTTCAACAAGTTTTTTTATACTTCAACATTAATCTTTCCTCAATATGATTACAGGGTGCACAGTATATCAACAATATTTGAATTACGCGAAAAGTTCTCTGAAATTAAGTAGTGTACCCATTAGCGAATAATAATTAAAGAAACTATAGCACTCAAATAAATTATTTATGAATAAATAAGGTACACGTTTCAAGTGCTGAACCATTAAAAATAAATACTCTTAAACAAATTTGATCTGAAACATTTTAAAGCACGTTGAAAATGTGAAAACTGATACAGAATTTGTTATCCAATATAAAATTAAAACAGTTGCAAATTATATAGTACTTTTTAAATAAGTATTAGAAAGTGAACACTTTTTAGTTGAAATGTTCCAAGCTAAATACCTAATTAAAGAATGGAATAATGAAAATTCATCAACTGCGATGTTAAATGTTGTAACTTGAGCAATTTTTGGAATGAAAATGCTAAAATAAATCAAATGGTTTGAACTGAAGCGTAAAAAAACGTGTGGTTGGCATTCGACAAAAATGAAAAAAATTTTAATTAGTTGAATTTAACGATTCCAAATTCAAAATATTTTCTATTGGTTCAAAAATTATGACGAATTTGTTATATTTACAGCTTTCTCTAGTGAACAATAATGAAAAATTACGAAATTTAAAAACAAATTTTTTGCTCTGTAACAATTTGTTTGAAAATGTGAAAAACTATTTTTTTTTTTGATTGTACACATTTAAAAAAATTTGAATATGTCGAACCTGAAATTTATTCAGCTTGAACCAAAGAAACTTTTTATCATTTTGCTTTCTAGGAAACCATTTTTTTTGTGATTTAGAATTTTCGGGATTTCATTTTTCTTTGTGATTTTGATACGTTAAAAATACTGCGAAAAAAAAGTTTCCCATGAATAAACAATTATAAAATGCTTCTTTGGTTCAAGCTGAAGAAGTTTCAGTATCAAATCCATCCAAAAAACATGTTTATGTACATTTTTAAAAAATTCTAAATGAGGAAATTTTGTTTTCATTTGAAAAATTTTTAATTGTAAATTTAAAAAAGAGAACAGAAGATATTAACCGATTTCAAAAATTTTACCTTCACTTGTTTTGGATATCGACCCTCAAATTGTTATCCCACAGGTCAAACGATTCGATTAATTATATCAGGGCGAAATGATAAATCTTGGAAAGAAATATTTATGAGGACGATGTTAAACATATCAAAGTTGTGTATTCAACTAATTTTATTTTTTCTCTGACTTTTTTATGTCACTGTGAATGGATTTCCAACGACCTAAGATTTTCAATTTTTTTAAATAAATTCTTTAGTGGCAGAAATCATTGAAAAATCATTGAAAATTATTTTAAAATATAACATTTCTTATAAAAAGATTGTGCTTTTCGACATATAAAAATAAATGTTTAATCTTTCCCCTATTTCCTCCTTTTTCGTGAGAAAATTACTCTATTTCCCCTTTTCTAAGCTTCTTTTGCGCTTGGATCCCTATTATCCTAACATATTGAGCAATGTAGCAAGTGTGTGCCACAACTTTTTTTGCTGATCAATTTAAGTGATTTTTTTTTCGAAAGGAACAAGTAATTAACGTTTTCTGCTAAAAGCCTTTAAGTTTGAGTATGAAAAAAGTTACTGTACGAATAATATTGATTGCGTTTCCGCTCTCCTTTAGATGTTATAAAATGTGTCAAATACATTAGTTTGTTTTATTAATTCTACATTTCTGTTGCATGTTACGTAAAAGTTCTAAAGGGAAAAAAGAAAGTGCACAAGTTTCCCAACAATAAACCAAAAATATTGTCCTAGCGTAAATAGTTCAGACGTTATGACCACTTAAGTTATTTTTCACGTAGAAACTTTTTGGTCGCAAAATTAAAAGTTTTTAGCAGAGAAAACTTGACTTATTACTTGTTTGTTTCGAAAAAAATCACGTAATTTGATTAATAAGCAAGAAACATTGAGTTATTTTGAAAGGGGTCCTAACCATTTTTTTCATATTCGGTAAAAATCCTCTGGAGGTATAATCAAAACATAATTTCTGGGATGAAAACTTTCGGCTGCTTTTTTAAGTGAAACTTGGTTCACAGCAGGTGTTTTCGAAATTAGGTGTGGCATTTTAAACATGTATAGTTTAAAACTGGTCAATTTTTTATGTTTAGTACTGAAATTGTTTAAGCTGGTTGTGAAACCTGCAATATGGAAATTGTTTAATTTTAATGGCTTCCAGTTCACATGAGAATACATTTTAACATGTACAGATTTGATAATTTTCCAAACTTGGAATTTTAAGTTATTTAATACTGAAAGCTTTGAAATTATACAATTCGGTTGACGAGTGTTATAATTTTTTTATTTAAAGATAAGTAATATTACTTTTCATATGAAATTTTTCTTGAATTTGACAGTAGGTAAAGTTTCGTCACTTTCCCTTTGTCATTTCTATTCGAAAAATTCGTTTTTCTTCTGATTTCGGTCTCCGTTGTCTTTTGAGGACTTTTTCCATGTTTACCAGACTTCTGCTCCAGTTGCCGCTTTCTTACGTCACGTAGAAAGTGAAGAGGGAAGACTGTTTTTTACAGGGATATTTCGGTGTCAGTGTACACTGAAGACACTCTTTTTATAATCAACGACCCTAGATTTTTATTTCCTAACATTAAAAATAGAAACATGAAACAATTTAAAATACATTATTCAACAACTTTTTTAAATATTAAGAGTTGAAATTTGTTTTGAAACAATAGTAAATAATTTTTTCGGATATAGAACAATTTCGAAAGCTTCATAATTGAACAATTTCAGACTAGAAATTTGAAAATTGGATCATTTAAAACTCAAAGGAATTGAAATTGTATTATTTCTAATTAAAAATGTAAATAATTTTTAGTTTGAAGCTATTAAAATTTTCACCACATTTGTTGACCATTCAAAATGAAGACAAATACTATGAACAAACTTTTAAAATCGTATTATTCTGAATAAAAACGTCAGAAATGAAGTAGTTTTAAATGGGGAACATTAAAAATAAAAAAATTTCTACTACGGAACATTTCAAATTAAACGAATCCAATCCCCATTTTTAACTGAAAAAATTGTAAGCTTTCAAAGATAAATCCAACATGAAAATTCAGAATTTAAAAATTGTAAACATTCAAAATTAAAGAAATTATTCAATGATCGAGGTATCATTTTTGTATAGTTTTATATTGATCCATTTTTATTTTAATCAATAGAATTTTTAACATTTTAACTTGAAATTGTTGAATTTTTAACACTAAATTTAGAAAACATCAAAAATAAAAAAAGGAAGAATACAAAACAAGATCACTATGATTTCAATTTTTGAAATTGCAAAATCGCACGCGTTTTATGAATTCCCAGAATTTCTGGTCCCTGCAGTTTTTCAGGGAGCAGGGCGAGAGACGGTTGCAACTCCGCCTCTGAAGGGACGCAATGCACTACTATTCAGTCAAGTATGTTACGCAATATTATGGAAACGGTTCAGGCGGCCCTGACTGTTTAGGTTTCGATGTACGCGATTTATTATATTCGAATTGTTTTAAATTTTATTTGAAATGTTCAATATTTTGCAACATTAAAAAAAACTTAATTCAATTTTCAGTGCCTAGTTCTAAAACATTCTCATTTGTAAGGTTTGAATTGGACAAATTATTTTCAATAATGTTTTATTTTTTGAACTTATTATGGAAGCAAGTCATTAATAGTAGATTGTAAAACAAACGTGAAGCAGCGTCGATTACCGACAAGCATATGAAGTTTGCTACGCGAGCGTAGCAAATCATGTGAGTTGGTAATAATCGACGTATCCACATTACTTCGCTGTGACGTCACCAATCGAGTAAAGACCAACTTATATTCTTGTGAACGAGCGTGTAAGTCGCAAGCTCCGGCGCGGGTATTGGGGAAAAATTATTTAATTACAAATCCTTTCATTAAACTGAAAACTGTGAAATTATAAAGTCTTTCCATTTTGAATTCTAGGATTTCGAAAGTTTAAAAAAAATTTGAACCTTTAAAATTGTAACTAAACAGTTTATAATATTTAAATCTAAAATTAGCAAATATAAAACTGGTTATCAAGGCTTTCAATATGAAATTTGGAATTTAAAAAAATGTAATAACCTCCAAAAATTAAGAAATTTCATACCAAATGTTTTCGAATTTAGCTTTAGAAGCAAAAAAACTTAATTTTTATGCTTCACAATTTAAACTCGTTCAGAATTGCGCATTAAAAACTATAATTTTAAATTAAAATTATAGAAATTATAAAGGTGATAAATATTATATTATATTATGTAGTATCAAGTGACATTTAAAATGATTTGATATATTTTCTTACCGAAAAATGTGATTTGTGTGAACAAAAAAATCACTGTCATTTTCACCGTTCAAAATTCGAGTGTTCTGAACCTTTCAGGCAGAACGTTTTTTAAATTCGCTCATTTTAATCTAAAGTACAAAAAGAGTAGCCTGAACATTTCAGAGTGCGTGGGTGGATAAAACGCAGTTCCGATAAGGATATTGAGAAGAGTCTTTTTCTTCTTTTGTGTTAGACATCGTCTACAACTAATTAGTGAAAGAAAATTACGGAACTGGGCGTTTAGAGGAAAGTTATAAGTTTATCCGTCTTTTTCCGTACATACCTTGAGAGTGCACATGAGGACAAAGTACAGTCTTCCGATAAGAATATTGAGATTAAACTTTATCTGGTATTGTCCACCATCATTAAGTACAAGTAATTAGTCATATAAAATTTGAAAACCAAACGTTTTGAGGAAAGTTACAATTTTTTCTGAAATTTCGTATACATTTCATAGTGCGTGGGTGGATAAAACGCAGTCTTCCGATAATTTTTTGGCAACACCTGACATAAGCAAAATAATTAAAATAATAAATATGACATTAAGATTTATTATCATTGGAGATCATATTGACGCCTCCATTCAATACAAGTCTATATGCTGACAGCGCCGTCTATGAGACTATATGCGAAATGGGTCGTGTATGAGACTATATGAAATTTGTACCGAGTATGAGACTATCTGCATTCTAGCAACTTTTCAGGAGAGCTGTTTGAAGTTTTAAATGTTTAAAAAAAGTCATAGGTCCACTCTAAAATAATGAAAATTGTTGCTTATGTTTACTCAACTTCTAATATCAATATTTCCCCCCAAATTCCGTCAATGAACGAGTTTGAAATCAATAAAAAGTTGATAATAAGTAGATGACTTTTCTCAGAATGGATATAATTTTAATAATAGCTAACTAAAATGAATAAATTTGAAATATATAAATCACTGAAGTTGATGTTTGAAGTATATGGATGTTTTTTAATAATTTGCCTGTATGCAAATTACTTGAAAGCTGTAGGAAATAAAGGAAAAGCAAAAAGCTTATATTCGAGGTTATGTTATTATATATAACCTCCAAATGTCACATAGTATCCTTGGTGTGGATACAACATACAGGGTTGCCACCACTGCATTAAAAAACCATACCTCTTATTTAATAACAAGAAAGTATAATTCCGTCGATAATTGTATTTCGACTGTGATTCTTGAATAAGATCATATAAATGGAATTTCCTGTGTTGTGTTTTGAAAAAAATGTACTTTTTGTAGGATATTTACATTCTTTCGCATATTTTTAATTTTTCTTATTTTGTCGCCCTTGCTAATTAAATAAAAATACTAATTTATATATTCCTTTTTATTCCTTTAATACTTTACAGAATTGTAAAATATTTTAACAAACGATGCAGGATTGTTTACTCTATTAGAATATAATAATAACTCAAAATCGTCAAAAATGCAGATAGTCTCATACTCGGTACAAATTTCATATAGTCTCTTACACGGCCCATTTCGCATATAGTCTCATAGACGGCGCTGTCAGCATATAGACTTGTATTGAATGGAGGCGTCGATATATTGCACATGTTTTGAAATAATTGAACAACAAAACATTGATTTGAGTAATTGAGTAATAAAAAATTCAGTGACATTAATAATATGTCTATTTTTTGTTTCCTGCTCAATCGTTAATGAAAATAATTGAAAATTTATTGTAATTTTTTTTAATTTCCTAAAATATTTTAAATCCTTTGAAATCGCTTGAAACTTTTTAAAGCTCTTGAAAATGCCTTGGAATCTTTCAAAATACGCTAAAGATGTTGAGATGTGTTTTAAGATGTGTTAAAGATGTGTTTTCCTGCCACCAACAATGTTACGCGTCGATGGAGGAAGTAACCCTCGGCAAATTCAAAACGGTTTATGCATTGGATATACAATCCCCCTGATAAATTTTTATATTTCTCCTTTAAAAATCAAGCGATTTTGTTCTTTCTCGAGTAGGTGTAAGGTACATATTGCAGTTTCTATTTAAAACACTGCGTATTCCCTGCATTGTTTTCATATTATTTCTCGCTTTCGTTTCAAAGTTTATCCGTTAGCTTCGGTGTTAAATCGGTTATTGCAAAAACGTGCGGGCTCAATGGCGATATACGTGACTTCGTTTTTATTTGCATAATTTCAAGGATATGCTTTCTCGTACCAAAAATATTCGCGGCTCGTTAGTCGTTATTCGCGAAAAATACGCAGCAGTGACGTCTGCGTACGACGACCTAGAAGCCGTGCTCGACACTCGATGAGTCACAGTTTAAGCATTCTCTGCCGCCGCCATTTGTACCTTTTGCATTCTTCGCCCTCCAAGGGTCTTCAAGCCCTAAAATTCAAATAAAAATATCTGAAAATGCTCGGTGGGGCCAAAGAACTACTGTCTGTAGCAAAATTTTGCCAATCTTGAAACCTATTGCTTTGACAGGGCGTCCCGCAAGTCAGGGAAACCCACCCTGGAAATCAAGGAAAAGTCCGGGAATTTTGTTGGCGAGGGAAAAACAGAGATCTTGGAAAAAAATTGCAAAAGTGAGGAATTTCTGTAAGAAACACTTCAAGTAACTGACAATAATAATGAGCACTGCTACTTACTTTTAGTCACTTTTTTTCCCCCCAGATCACTGTTTAGCCACTTTTTTAAGATAAAGTCACTTTTTTCACTGAGAAGATCTCTTTATAGTCACTTTTGTTTCAATCAATTAACGTATGGCTTAACTGCTAATGAATGCAGGCCTATACCTATTTATCAATTTTAATTTCTAATTTCTTCTCAAATCTTTCCGGTTATTGTAAAAGATTGTCAGGAATTTTAAATATATTTTTATAATTTTGAGGTATTCCAAATGGTTTTAAATAATTTAGGGTATTTTAAAATCTTCCAAGGAATTTTAAAGAGTTTTAAAAATGTTCAAGGGATTTCAAAGGATTGCAAAGGATTTAAAATATTTCAGGGTATTTCAAAAGATGCCAAGGCATTTTCAAGAGATAAAAAACTTGCAAGGAATTTCGAAGAATTTGAGTAATTTTAAGGGATTTTAAAAGCTCGCAAGGTATTTTAATAAGTTTTCCAAGATTTCAGGAAACATCAGACTTCTTGTACTTTCACGGGATTTTATAATATTGTAATGGATTTAAAAGAATTTCTTTCCAAGCATTAAGGGATTTTATAGGTTTAAAAATATATTCAAATATTTCAAGGCATTACCAAAGATTTGAAAGAAGTATAGGCTACTTTAAAAGACTTTAAGGAATTTGCAATTGATTTCAATAATTTCAAGGGATTTTACAGGTTTTTTAATATTTTAGGATTTATTTATAATCTTATTTTAGCTTATTTACAAAATTTCAAGGAATTTCGGAAGAGTTTAAGGGATTTGAAGTATCTTATGTTATTTCCAATAGATTTCAATTATTTGTAGTCATTCCAAAAGATTTCAAAGATTTCAGGGTTCTGTTCATTTCCAAGGAATTTTCAAGAGCTTTTAAAAGTTTCAAGGATTTCAACAAATTTTTAAAAATTTGAAATACTTTTAGGTACATTAAAAGATTTCAAAGGGTTTGAAATATTGTAGAGAATTTAAAAAAATTACAACGAAATTTTAGTTGTATCAAATAATATAAGGAATTTCAAAGGATTAACAATATTTTAAGGTATTTTTGATAGATTTCTATGATTTGAAGTGATTCCAAAGGATTTGAAAGATTTTTGAGGGTATTTATAAAATTCCAATGAACTCTCAATTGATTTCAATAATTTGAAGGGATTTGAAATGATTTATAAGGGATTTAAAAACATCCTCATGTGGTTGTAAAGAATTTCCTAGAATTTCTGATGATATGGAACGATTTTGCAGGACCTATAAGGTTTAATGATATATTTAAAGATTCCAAGGGTTTTCATAAGATTTCCGAGGATTTCAATAATTTTAAGGGATTTTGAAAGCTCTTAAGGTATTTTAATAAATTTTCCAGAATTTCAGGAAATATCATCAGGTTTCATATAATTTCAGTGGATTTCATAGCATTTTAATGGATTTCAAAGAATTTGTTCACTAATTTGTGACTAATTTCGTAGGGTTTCAAAGATTTAAAGAGTTTTTAATATTTTTGCAATTCATTTGAATTCAGTTGGAATTCTTATTAATTTTTCCTAAAGTTTAATTAATATTTGAAGTCTTTCAAACACACCTTGAAATTCTGAAAATTTCATCAAATATTTAGGAATTTCCTTGAATTTTTTTCTAAACTTATCTCAAACTTATTGAATTCAATGATTTTTTCATATTCTTAAAATGTTTTAAATTCACTGGAATTTTTTTAATTCACCTCCATCATTTATGAATACATATCATCCAATTTCACTGAAATCAATGGAATTTTTTTTATTTTTTTCCAGTTCATTTGAGTTCTTTTGAATTTAACTTGAATTGTTTTGAAGTCTTATGAAACACTTTCTTCTAACTTTATATAAATTCAAAATAACATTAGTCACATTTGTTAATGCACGTAAGTCAATTTTGGGTTCGAAATTAGTGATTCTTGATGACTTTTTCGGTTTCAATAGTTCACTGTCAGATAAAAAACCCTAGGAGTCGTTTTTTTGGAATATCGGATACCATGTGTGACTAAATATTTGTCGTTGGTTAAAAAAACGTATCTCTAGAGGTAAACTCGATTCAGGCGATTAATTGTCCTCTGAGTCAACAAGTACTTCGATTGAAAGTTTTCTTTTACCTTTCTTTTCTTCCCTTATCCTCGCCTTCGAAGTCTTCCAATTTCTCCTCGCTCGTTTATACGTCTAAGTTGCTCGGCGCGTGTTTCCCTCTTGGATAAAATTGACGAGAACGTATCTCAGGTTGCTAAACTCGAGGTTTTCTTTGTTTCAGGAAATGACATCGACGGTGACGCCGCTGGTGCCGACAATCGCCCAGACACCTAGGAAAGAGGTGGAGTCCAAATACACCTTCAACCCAGTGCTTGCAAAGGTGAGAATGACATTCATTTAATTAATCGGGATAAACGTAGGTCAGGGAAAACCTGAAAATCAGACAAAAATCCAGGTTTTCTTTTTATCTTGCAAAACTCAGATAATTTCTATATGGGGCACATTAAATAACTGTCAACGATAATAAATTTGAAATTAAATTTTAATTTGAAATTGCTTTATTCCATTTATAAAAAACTCTATGTTCAAAATGTTACAAGATTAAGTTTCTGGTCTTTGAATATTAATGGTCAGGGAGAATGAAAAATCGGTCAAGGTAAAATTAGGTAATTTTGAAAATAAGTCAGTAATTTATGTGTCTTGTATTTATATTTATATTTTAATTGATTGATTGAAAATTCTTTTTTTTTTCTTTGAAAATTCAACTCTCTCCTAAAAAATTCCATTATTTGGTTGTAAGTAGATCCAGTTTTGGTTGAAAGTAGAACCGTTTTTGGTTGAAGTTAAGTTTTTTTTCTAGAAATTCGACCATTTTATTGGAAATTCGTCTTTCAATTTGAAAATGTAACAAATTGGCTAACAACTCAATTATTTTGTGAAGAAATCATCTTTTCTTCGCCGAAAATTTAACGGTTTTATTGAAAATTCATCATTTTGGATCGGAAATTCATTTTTTATGGTTGAGGTAAATAAATTTCACATTTTCAAACTTCATTATGACATTTTTTTATTCCGTAATTGGTCAAGGAAGAGTCAGGAGATTTTCAAGATGAAATTTTGCAGCCACCATTATTAATTTAAAAAATATGTATAAACTAAAATTTGTATTTGCATGCTAAATAACTTTTAAGTTGGTACAACTTTCTGCTGAGGGAATTTGAATTAAAAATGCGAGTGGTTTCTCATTAGAGGGTCTTTAACCGATTTTCTGCGGAATGAGTTTCATTGCCAATTCGAAATCTTAGAGCAGTGTTCTTCGATTCATGCCTTTCATGCTTATGCGCACAATATAAACACCGCACCGGGAGAATTCAAATTGCCCGGTGCGCTTGGCACAAGGAGTCTCGTGCTACTTGGCATCGTGACAAGAGGCAAGAATTGAACGCGTATGCTTCAAGTGGACGACTCATTTTACTCTACCGAAGAAAAAGAGGAAGAACTTACGAAAACAGATATCCCGCTTTGCCTCGATCTTCGTCAGCCTCTGACTCTGAGAAATTAGCTTGTAAATGTGGGTTAATTTGGTCTTGCACCTAAGGCGCATTCGCAAACGTAAATCCTCCACTTGCCAAGCGCCCGGTGAAAGAAAAAGAAAGTAACTTTGGAATACTGAGAATTTTCTAAACTAAAACATCCATACTAATTGTTGGGAAGCTCTTTCACACTTTACAGGGTGGCCGCTGGTCCGGGAATACCTGGAAATTAGGGAAAAGTCAGGGAATTTTCTTGATCTGGGAAACTCATAGAAAAGTCAGGGGTTTTCTGATAGAAACAAGAAGTAAGTAACTGTCAAGAATAACAAATTAAAATTGAAATTCAAGAATTTTAAATAAGACTAAAATCAAATTCAAAATCCCATTTAACGTCCAATAATCAAGTCAATATATAGAATTCCTGAAAATAAAACAAGAATTCAACGATAAAATTTGGACAACCACCACAAAATGCTCCTATTGCAATTCCAACGTTTCGGTGCTCACACAGCACCCTTATCAAGGCAAGAAAAATTAAAACAGGTGGGAACAGCGACCAAGCAACGACGATGTGAGCACCGAAACTGTTGGAATTGCAATAGGAGCATTTTGTGGTGGTTGTCCAAATTTTATCGTTGAATTCTTGTTTTATTTTCAGGAATTCTATATATTAATAAATTAAAAATTAACAAATTTTAATTGAAAAGGTAGGGAATTTTGTTGGCCAGGGAAAGTCAGGGGATTTGAAAAAAATGTTGGAAAAGCCAGGGATCTCTGTAAGAAGCCCGAAGTAAGTTACTGTCACGAATAATATATTAAAAATGTACCAATTTTAATTAAAAATTCAGCAAATTCTCTTCTGGCGGAAAATTCAACTATTTTCTCAGGCATTTTGTTTGGTTCAAAGTTAACTCTTTTTATTTGACAAGTATATTTATTATATTTTTGCTTCAGAATTAATCTCTTTTAGCTAAAAATTCTATTTAATTGAAACTTCAACTATTTTGTTAAAAAGTAATCTTTTTTGGTTAAAAATTGCTCTACTTAAAATAGAACAAAAAGTTACTTTTTAAGGAAATATTATTTTGGATTAAAACGTCATCTTTTCGTAGAAAAGTCATCTATTTTCATTGTTAATTCATCTTTCTTAGTTGAAAATTTAACTATTCGGTTGAAAGTTCAACTATTTTGATGAAAATTCCTCTCTTTGCTTGACAGTTCAACTATTTACATAGTTGTAAATGCAACTGTTTGGTTAAAAATTAATTTTTGTTGTTGAACATTCATCTTTCTTAGTGAAAATTATCATTTTTGTTGATAATTCACCATTTCAAATTTAAAAGTCAACTGATTTCTAAAAACATTCGACTTTTTAACTTGAAGCCTTAGATCTTTTATTACAAATCGTTTTTTTGGGGGGGTTGGAAATTCATCTCTTGATTGAAAACTTGTTTTGGTTGAAAATGTAATTATTTTGCTGAAACCGCAATATATTTCTACTTAAAATATTAGGAATTTTAAGCGTTTTTGTATCTATATCAATTTTATTCAAAATAATTTATTATTATTATCCCTTCAATTATTCTCCTGTTTTCGTGAAAAATGGCCCTATTTCCCATGTTTTGAGAGCATTTTAAAATGCGAAGTCTGCAAATATTACAAGATTAGAATTTCTGGTCCTTAAATAATAATGATCAGGGAAAATGACAAATTTAATTAATTAAACTTATTAATCTTTTCATTTGTGGGAAATATGAGGATTGCATCCGAAATTAAATGAAATTTGTGGTTGAGAATAGATTAGGTTTGAATAGTGGCTACTTGGATTTGCATCAAGCAGCATTCAGCAGACTAAACGCAGAACTTTCGTTTTTTGATGCTTCAAAGTTTCATATACCCACAGCTTCAAGGTTGGAAACGCAGAGCTTATAGTTTCCAGTTGGGAATTTTCAAACGGTTGCTTCCCCACTTGAGTAAAAGACATACATAGCGGTTGAAAAGTCGGTTTCGAAAGAGCATTCACGTGTTGCTAATTTTAAAGTTTGTAGCCTAAAGAAATATAATTTAGACTTTGAGACAGGAAATTTGCGTAAAGAATGATTGTTTGTCTTGAAACGGGAATATTGTAAAATAATTTTATTTCTGAATTAGAACAAGGGATTTTAAAAATCCTGATTCAAATTGATAATTATAATTCTTCTACAAAACTATCCGTTCCAAATCATAATTGTTGTTCCTATAACAAAAAATTATCTGATGTCGCAACTTAGAATTATAATTCTTTTCCAAAATTCCCTGTTCCAAATCAGAAATCTTTTAATATGTTTAGAACTCTCTTGAAATTTCTTTAAAAAAGTTTGTAATCATTCAAATCTTTTAAACTTTCTTAAATTTACCAGAATAAATTAAAAGTTGATCGGGAGAAAACTAGGAAATTGCCGGGAATTTCAAACCCAGGTCAAAGTAGATTGTTCCTCCGTTTCTAAAAACTCGAACAGCATAAGAAAAAATAATATCGTTTGAAATAAAAAAGTTGAAATCTATGTTTTCTCTTTGCAGCTCACCGAAGTCACAGCACCTGCACCTGAACCGCCGAGGCCTCGTAAGTAATTTTTCGTAGTCCACCTGCTTTTCAATTTCTTGAATTGCAATTTTCATTTAATCTTTTAAGCTTAATTCAATTTTATGTTTTAATTTTTTTATAAGCATAACTTGCGTCGGAATTGTGTGGCTTGATTGAAATCCCTTAATGGGACGAAAGTGGTTTCATGAATTAACCATATGACCTGCTGAGGTTCTTTCCCCCCTCCAGAAAGTTGGTTGACAGAATACACACAAAGTCTGTTTTACACAAGCTTTTATCAGCATTTCAAGCTTTACAAATATTTGAAAGTAGGCGGTATGGGGTTTTTCGTACATCGTTCGGGTAATTGGGTATATTTGTGCAACATCCCTCAGGTTTACCCCTTCAGCAGGTCCCTTTTAACACTTGTCGTTTGTGCATCGCGACCGCGAATGAACCGTGCTACACTGTTTAGCGCTTAAATTAAGGCATTGACGTCAAACTCTCCATCAGTAGCCGCGCTTGTTTCGAAACTCATCGGGAATCATTCACGGGTTGTTGCGGCCGTCATTATCACGCTAATTGTCTACATGTGCTACCTCTGTGCCACTACGAGTTCATCATTGAAGGGTTGCACAGCAAAATGAATAAACCCACATTTCGTCGAAAATGAGATTATTAGGTAGAAAATTTTAATAATTCAAATACACATCCTCGCAAAAGGAATTTTGTATAATTCTTTATACCAATTAAGCCAAAAAACCCAAAAATCCGATAGCGAAATATTTATATCACGTCAAGTTTTTAAGAAACTTGAATTGGGCTTAAATTGAATGTGGGACCTTGTGCTTTAAGATGAGTTTTTTGAAAAAAATGTTTCCTCTGTCTATCTTTAGCGGTAACAGGTTTCTGGTACGCGCGCGCTCGCTCAGCCGAGCGAACGCACGCACACCAAGAACCTGTTATCGCTCAAGATAGGCGATGGAAACTTTTATCTTAAAAAAAACGCATCTTAAAGCACAAGCTTTCACCTTTAATTTAAGTCCTATTATAAGTCTATAGAACGTCCGGTTTGCGCCCTACGTTATTTAAAAAATTGCCAAAAACGCAAATGTTCTCAAAAACTACCCCCTTCATTTTCTCAGGAGTGGTTGATTTTTTTAATCAAACTTTTTTCTCCAAATATGGGACAAATATGGGTTGATTCGTTTTGCTGTGTTAGTCTTCAATTAGGTTTTGTACTAGGTTCAATTAGGTTTAGGCTTCTACTAGCCCTCATTTTAGGTTTTATTTCAATAATTTGAAGGGATTTTAAGGGATTCAAAGGATGTTTAAAAATTTTAGGGTATTTAAAAAACTTCCAAGGATTTTTCAAGAGTTTTAACAAGTTTCAAGGGATTTTAGAAAATTTCAATTTCAAAGGATTTGATTTGAAATATTTCCGAGTATTTAAAAAAATTCCAAGGGTTTTCATTAAGTGGAAGAGATTTTCCAGATTTGAATTGTTTTAAATGATTCACACAATGTTAATGCTGTTTTAAAGAATTCCCCAGGATTTCGGGAAATAGCTCGTCAGATTTCATAGAATTTCAAGGGGTTTTATAAAATCCTAACGTATTAAAAAAAATGTGTTCACAACAAGGGAGGGCTTTCGTAGCGTTTCAAAGATTTGAAGAGATTTTCAAATATTTTTTGCTATTTATTTAAATTCATTTGGAACTCACCCTAAATTCTTAATCATTTATCCAGAATTATTTAGAATTCTTCGCAATTCTCTTGATTAATTTGAATTTACTCAATTCAGTGGTTTTATAAAAATTCTTTTTCTATAATTTGAGAAAAAGTGCCAGTTTTTCCACCTGTTTTTGGTGTAAAAAGTGACCGATTTTTGGTCTATGGCGTGGCGCATGCGCAGTGTCGACCTTTCCGGGCAACAGTGAAAAAAGTGGACGGACACAGTGGAAAAAGTAAATGGACTCAGTGACAAAAGTGAGGCACAGTGAAAAAAGTAAATAAAGTGCAAACTACTTCGTGTTACTCCGGGTGGGTTCGTGCTGCCTCGGGTGTGCTTGTGCATCGTGCGCAGCCAACTTCATTCTATTTTCCGACTCCGTCCATAACCTAAAACACCGCCAGTTTCTCCGAAAATACGGTTTTATTGTTGCGTCAATCGACAAAAAAATCGCCTTCTTTTTACACATAAAACAGGTGAACAAAAACTAGCACTTGTTAAACAAATTATATAAAAAGTATCGTGTCCCACATATTGAAAAAGCGACGATTTTTCAACTTGTAGCACAATACAGTAATATACTATTAGTTTTCGTCTAATTCATCCTGAACTCTATTAAGCTCACCTCGAATTCTCAGGTATTCTATTCAATTCTTTCGAATTCCCTTGAATTTTTCTAAACTCATTTCAAACACACTGAATTAAATGATTTATAACATATTTTTAATTGTTTTAAATTCAATTGATTTTTTTTAATTCGCATTGAATTTTTATGAATTTCATCGAATTCTTTTCATTTCATTTCAAAAAATAGATATATACATTAACTTTAATTAAATTAAAAAGAATATTAGTCACATTATTAATGCACTCTAGTCACTTTTTCGGTTTAAATATGTCTTTTTTCAAGATTTATGAATTTAAAATTTAAGTTTTCAGGTAACCCTGGTAAAGTAATAATTCAACAAAATTAGTATGCCAGCGTTTCTTAAAGCGAATGGTTCAAAAATTTTAACTGATAATACTGACATACTTTTGTACTTTGCTACTTTTTTAGCCTAAAGCTACTTATTAAAAACTACTTTCTTTGCTCAAGACAGCTTTCTTGATACTCTTTTCAGTAATTATATGTAAAAGATTGGTCGTATTGGACAATGTATTTTTTTCATTCAAATTAAATGAAAATTTGATTATTGTATTTAAATGAATTAATAGAACCCAATAAGTTTATGTATTGTAAGATGTTTCTGTTCTTTATTCATTCCTTGCTACGCAGATAAGAAAGAACGTCAGCAAAATGACTCTTCCTGTTTTGCGCAATATATAGGGCACACTAAACAAAAACAAGTAGTTGTGGAAATGTAAGTTAGCAAACTTCAAATTAGAAATACTAGATTTAAAGGATTCGAAATGCAATGATTCTATTTTTTTTAATATATGCTAAAATTTCAAATAAGAAAAATTCAAAAAATGACATTTTCCAACAATGAATAATCAAGAAGACTTCGGAAGCGAACAATTTCAAATCAGGAAGTGTTTAAGGTTTCATAATTTTGAATTAATACGACAATAATGTCTAATTAGTGTGATTGCATCTAATGTTAAATTCGAAAGTAGTGGCCTTCAAAATGCGGCAATTTTCTAATGAGAATTAGCATTTACAGAATTAAAAGATAATAATTTCAAACTGGAAGCCTTCAAAATGGTTCAGTTGTAATAATTGTAATTATTGAAATTCAATAATAATTGTACTATTTTGAACGATTTAAATTTAAAAACAAACCATGTTCAATATATTTAAATGAAAAGTTATCAAACCTTAAACAATTTGAATTTTAAATTTAATTTAAATCGCTTTCAATTCGAAGTTATTCAATTTAAAATCCTTGCAATCTGAAATTGTTCTGTTTTTAAGCTTTTAATCTTATATTATTTAATTTTACGCGGTTTCAAAGTAAGATTGTTTTAATTTAAAAGTATTCAATTTAAAGTGTAGAACTTTTACGATGCCTTAAGATTGAACAATTTTTAAGGGGTTAATCTAAAATTATTCAATTCTAAATTTCTCTTCAACGCCTAGGGCAGTTGCAGCCTGAAACTGACAGATTGAAGTAACTTACTTCATAGAAGCTTCTTTACTTTACGATTTATTTTACGAATCTGTTTTGAATTATAACTTTCGCAACACTTGATCATATGCAAATCATTTTATAATATTAATTTGAGTTTGAGTTGAAAAGCTTAATCAAAATGTTGTAACTTCTCACCCAACCTTTCAGCTATAAATCCCGAGCCTCGAATCTAATCTTCTTCCTTGCTTCATTAATTATTTATTAGGGTCTGAACAACCCTCATACTCGGGACAAGAAAGTTCATACTGAATAGAAATTACTCTCTACTTTCAACATTAATTGTAATAAAAATTGTTTGCCAAATTCAATTTATATATAAGTAACAATTACTAATAGTTACTTTATATAAATACTAATAAAAATAGCTATTACATATTTCTTATTTTGATTGCCTAATTATCAAATTAAAATATATGTTTGAATTTAAAATACTATAAAATATAATTAATAATCATAAATTAAAATAAATATTAAAATATCTACGTCTACTCTTATGTCATTTTAATTTTATTTTAATCTGCTAAAACCCATTATATTATATGACATTATTTTCGACACTTATCCATTTTGCAATTTAA
>CAKNXH010063957.1:112091-122836 GCA_932178445.1 Andricus quercusramuli | reverse complement strand
GCAGTGAACACGGACTTTTAAAAAGTGGCTTTGAGAAAAATGCGTTTAAAGTTTTAATACCTAAAAAAGTGAAAAAAAATGTTTTTTTTTTAACTTGCACTGAATCATCGATTCCAGCTCCACAGAGTAGACTCCCTGCTGTAGCTTCAATGTCACCATTATATAGTGTATATATGTTACATATGTATAGTGTTTTATATGGTGTAGGCGCGCTGCCTTTCTGACCGCCCGCAGCTGTCGGAGCTACAGTTTTAAAGGAGAGGAGACTAACTAGTCAGTCAATAACTTCGAGAGTTTTGCTCTGATCGACTCCAAATTTTGGGACTATATTCTTAAAATGTTTAATTATAAGAAAAGACAATGAAAAAAAAACTCTCTAAAGATGTGTAAAGAAAAAAATCTGAAATTTTGATGATTTTGAAGATCCAAAAGTCAAGTTTTCATTTCTAACTTTTCCAAATTGAAAAAATCTCGAATATAAAGCATAACAATTACAGAGTTCTTAAATGTAAAACTTCGAACTTGCATAATTTTTAAATGAGAATTTTCAAAATTAAAAACACATTAATTCTAAAGTTTTACAATTAAAAATTGAATGTTCTTGAATTTTGAAAATGTACCTAAAATTGAAAATTATTCAATTTTCAAGATTTGCAATTTAAAATTCTTCGATTTCGAATATTTGCAATTGAAGTCTCTTCAATATTTAATGATGCAATTATTCTTGATTAGTTCCAAAATGATACAATCTTTAGTGCGTTTTATGGTACAGTTCAATTTTGAAAATGAAAAATCATTCAAATTCGAAGATTTAAAATTGCAATTTTTACATTTTTATATACTTGAAATTGAAAATTCTTCAATTATGAACAGTAAAAATGACGCGCTGATTTCTTTTTTGGAAACTCTCATAATTGTTTACAAATGTAGCATAAATGTTTCTGTATATAAAAAAGTAACTGTAGCTGAAATTTATTCCTTTTTTTAAGAAACTTGCCAAAAGTGCGGAAAAAATGAATGAATGCATTTGAAGATTATTATATATGTAGAATAATATAGTAAAAATATTAACACAGTAGTTCATACAGAAGGGGACATAAAATATATGATTAGTTACATATAAAGAGGATTTCGACCGCTTTCTTGATTCTCATTTATGGAAAAAATTACGTAGGTGTGATAGTCACGCTCCTTCAAGTTTTTTCCTGTCCGATGTTGATGGAAAAAGCTGTAGAGTCCCGAGGGGAGCGTGATCGTATCGTGAATTATTTCGCGTTCCAACAATCGTCCAACAGGTACGTGAGTTTCTTCCATTCTCAGTCACCCTCCTTTCCATTGTAACAAAACGGAATGGCTAAGGGGTGAGAAAGTTCAGTGCAATAGTTATACTCAGTCCCTTTCACCTTCCGATTAAAGCCCCTTCCCCGCGAAAAATCATTTTATTTCACTTTCTCGATTTCATACACTATACCAAGGTGAAATGTCAATTGTAAATATGGGAAGAGTTTCAAGAACTGTGTTGCGATTTCAATCTGTTTATTCTGTGATTAATCTACCCGATTTAAAATTACGTTAAAGTTTAATCGCTTCCATACATACTGGATTTAGTTCCCCATTAAATTGCTAACTTTTTATGAAAATACAGTTAAATGAATGGAATCATGTTTAGTAGGTTAATATGGAAGTAGGGTTGCTCTCACATTTGAATTTGAACAACACACGACGCATGTTTAAGTAATTAGTTTCTTTTGCTTAACTTCTTTTTCTTTTTAATTCAAAAATGTACTAGTAGAGGTATTACATTTAGAAAAGAGATGTAAACCGTGGTCTGGGGCCTAAACTGCCTCAAAATAATTGAAACTATTTATTAACGTCAATTTCCGTACAAATACTAAGTGCCGAGCAGGAAATACGAAGGATGGTACCATAAAAAAAAATTGATTAGCAGTTCGAACTCGAAAGTTCATTGCCTCACTACCCGATTCGGGTGGTGTTTCTAGGTGGATATTTACTACCAGTGTGGGTCCACCACACCCACGACGGGCCAACAGCACGCAGTATTCCCGAACGGTCACCCATCCAAGTACTAACCGCGCCCAACGCTGCTTAATTTCAGTGATCTTACGAGAACTGGTGTTTTCAGCGTGGTATCGTACCATACCCTGAGAAAATAAAACCTGGCTCAAAAAGACCCAAAGTATCCCTAATCGTGAAAAACTACCCTTTACAGGGGTTAATTTTTAAAATATATTTTCTATTTTCCAAAAGAATTGCGTGTCAAATTATCAAAATGAACGATTTTTGTATACGATGCATTGTATATGAAGTTTTTTGTCGGCGTCTGGTACTATCTGTTGTATTTTCTGCAAAAACCCTTATTATTTACATGTAAATTAATATTAATTAATATAGTTACAATCATTTTGGAGATAAGCTCTCAGGACCGTGGTTAATACGTTGTTATTTTTTTTTTCTAAATAAAAGAAAAATATCCATTCATTTTTTCACTAAATGGAACAAGTTTAGGGGGCTTGTGATAAAAAACATTGAATATTTATAGTACACCCTAATAATTTTTATTGTTAAAATTCCCATTTCTCTAAATTAGTTTGGGACAAATTACAAAAAGATATCGTTGAATTAATCGAGGGAAAAACTGTGGTCGGGAAAAACACGGGACTTTTAAATTGCCTCATCACTAGACACCCTTGTAATAGTCACAAGAGTATTAGAAACGATAGGATTAGCTAGTGACGGTCATTGTGTTTTCGGCGATCGCGGATGTTAGTCAATTCCGAGCGCTAGCTTTTGGATTCGTGATCCGTGATTCTCTTAACCGCATGTTTTCATTGCGTTTAATTAATATTGACCGAATCGTTTGACGCCGTGGTTATGCCCTTTAGATGATATCGAATGTCAACATTGAGACTCGAATGTTGATTTCTGCTTGGGAGGGATCTTCTACAGTTCATCCTGAATTTAAAAAAAAAGTGTTTTTCTCAACTATTGTCGATATTGTCCTCTGCATTTCACAGCTTAAGCAATTGTTAGTATACTTTTATTTATTGATTTTGGTCAAAATCTAAAATGTGTTTTCTAATTGGAAAATTTCTACTATTCCTAACAAGGTTGGTGATTATGGGGAGTTTGCCCCTGACGCTATTGCTCCGCACGCTTACTTTTTTGAGGGTCTGTCGCTCGAACCTTCTCGACCGCTGATTTGAGGCGTTAATGGAGCTAGTGTGGTGGCTCGGTCGGTCGGCTGAGCCGCCGTATCCAGCTTTCTCTTTTGTGTTGAGTTTTCATTATTGTGCGGGACACTCATGACCCTTTTACTAGAACGAGTTCAACTCGCTACATTTTTTTAATTAATACTATTATAATGATTCGGATTTCCAACCATTGTCTCTCCGTCTGGTTTTGACCTCGGTTTTGACTCTCACTGAGAGAGGCCGTGATAAAGCCGCATTGAGATACAAGTCTCATTCTTACACCGCTCGCGATTAGTGGAAAATTCTGAAGGCATTAATTCATTCTATACTGCTACATCTAGGCTAATTTTCCAAACCTTCCTAAATATTTTTTTTTTGTATCAAAAGTGACACGTACGCATTGCCTCGCGGGATAGAACTCGGATTATGGTTGAATTTGATTATAATCATATTATATTGAAAGTAAATTAGTAGAATCTCGACTAGCCTATTTAAGTATCGGTTTATTTTGTGTTTTATAAATTCGAATTTTTATTTCATTCACTTTGAAGTCACAATACGTTATTGACGTTATTCCCTCGCTGACCCATCCCAGGCCGTCATAAATTCGCTAACAGCAATAAAATTTCAACTATCATTGACAGCTTATGTACATTGTACAAAGAAAGAAGATTGTATGGTTGGAAGGGTGGAGGAGAGTCGATCTGTCGCAGAAGTAGGCTCGTTTCCGGATTCAGCGACGGTGCCACCGAGTCGGTCTAGTTGGGGTTGCAGGCGCGATGCTGAACCAGGATGGTTGGCTGGATGGTTTCCATGGAAACCACCTCCTCGTCTCATTGCTCTCACCCTTCCACTGTGCGGTGAGAAAGAGAGATGACGAGAGAAATAGAGAAAGAGCGAGAAAATTACAGAATCGAGAGAGTTGGATGCGGGAGAACATCAGGCAGAAACAGAGAGAGCAACGATGAACACTGCGATGGCCTTTCAAGGGTAGGGGCAGACTGAGGGTTTTGGATGGTTGGAGCAGTTAGGAAGAAAGAGAAAGAATGGGGAGGTGGGTTGTTACGCGATCTCGCACACAACAACCTCTCTCTGAAATGAATATGCAAACGGTATCAAAGTATCCATCGTGCGTAGCGTTTTTCCTTATTGGGTTGTCCCTCAATCAAGTGAATTTACGACACCTCCTGCAGCCAATGTTTCAATGCTCTCTGGTACCGGAGAAAGTCTCTTTACACTTTGCCAAAGGGCGCTGCCGTCATTAAAGTGTCCATAGATAAACGATAAATATTGATCAAGTGTGTAGGTAGAATTCAACAAATACAACTCCACGGACTTCACACTCTTTTCCCTTTCCCCTTCCTTTTTCCCTTTTTCAAAGAATTTCTCGTTTTTTAGTCTACATGCGAATTGAATTACTAGAACCCATTAAAAAAGCCAACTATTTTTGGTCAAAAGTTCACTCTTGTTGTTTGAAAAGTCTACTATTATATTTTTGGTTCAGAATTCATCTCTTTTGGTTAAAAATTCTACGTTTTGCTTGAAAATGTAATTATTTTGTTGAAAATGTAACTACATATTTGCTAATTAGTCACCTTTTTAAATCGAAAATTCAACTGTCTTCTAAACAAAATTGTCTTTCTGGCTTGAAAATTCGACTATTTGGTTGAAGTTTAATCTTTTTTGCTTGAAAATTCATCATTGTAATCTGTTTTTGTTGAACATTCGCAATTCTAGATAGAAAATTCGTCCTTTTGGATTGAAAATTCATGTTTTTGGTTACAAAAGTCTACTGTTATGTTTGTGGTTCAGAATTTATCTCTTTTGGTTAAAAATTCTATTTGTTTAAACGTGCAATTACTTCGCCGAACATTCAACAATGTTTTTAAAAATTCATCTCTTTTGCTAGAAAATTGAACTGTTTTGTTGAATATTGGGCTTTTTAGTTGAAAAATTCGTTGTATTTGATCGAAATTTATCTTTTCGGTAGAAAAGTCATTTTTGTTGATTGAAAATCCAACTGTCTTCTGAAAGATTCGTCTCTGGCTTGAAAATTCTACTATTTTGTTGAAAATTAGTCTCTTTTGCTTGAGATTTCCAATATTCGGTTGAAAGTTTATCTTCTCGGGTGTCAAAGTTCACCTGGTTTTGATTAAAAAATAAAATCTTTTTGGGTTGAAATATCAGCTGTTATATGTTTCGTTGAGAGTTCAATTACTAGGTTGAAAGTTGAACTACTCCTTATATGAAAAAGAAGTATTGGTAAGTATAGGATCCAGTACTTATTTCGCGAAAAAGTATTGATTTTCCAATACTTATTCGCAAAAAATTATTAGATCGAATACTCACCAATACTTCTTTTTCATAAGGGACCTTGTTAAAAATGTATTATTTTGTTTGAAGATTCATCCCTGTTGAACTATTTTGTTGAAAATTCGTTTTTCTTGATTGAATTCATATGTTTTTGATTTAAAATAAAAATATTTTCCAGTTTATTCAACTATTTTGTATGAAGCCCAGTGTGCACAAAACCATGAATATCCCAAGAACGTCCTTGGGACGTTCCTAGGGCGTCTAATGTCAGTCCAATCAACGTCTCTAAGACGTCCAATGTCCTAAAGATGTCGTAAAGACGTCTTAAAGACATATGACGTTCTAGGGCATTTTTCGTACTGACACTAGACGTCTTAAGAGCATCCCTAGGATGTCCAAAAGACATGTTCAAAAAGACCTCTTCGGGGTGTCCCGAAGACGTCTCTAGGGTGCTATACCTATACCTAATTTCGTAAATAATCACCCTCTTTCCCCTGTTTTGAGTTCATTTTGGGCTGAGAAGTCTGAATCCATCTTTAGAAAGTTAAGAAATAAAGTAACTTAGGAAATCCCACATCTTAGAAATATTTATTTTTCGAAACTAGATACCTGAATCTGCTCTATGGATTGAAACTATTGAATTTAAGCAAGGAATTAACGGAATTCAAAATACCTTTTCTCAAGCACTGAGAAATCTGATGTCTCGCTTGCATGCGCCATTATCGTTTCCGATAACAGAGTATGCGGAGGACGGAAACTCCGAAAGGATGGAGGAATCGAGGTGTATGCCATGTAGAGACGGTCGTCGGAAGTGGATCTCCACAGAATAACGTCGAATTTGGTCCAAATTAAGTATTGAATATCGATCGCATTGACCTACTTGTCCAATTATATTGCCCTGCGACTATACCATGAAAGCACACTCCACCCCAACATGATCCTCGAGAATGTTTTCATAGTTAGGTCGGGTACCAAGACATCGGTGATTTTCCTCCTTTCCCACCCCGATTTCTATTCTTCCTCGCTATGAGGGTGCAGTTAATAGGTAATCGTTGTGAATATTATACAACGAGCTGCAGAAATCGATCAATTAACTCGATTTGCCGGGCGAACAAGGTGCAGTGAATTTCAACTGGAATTGAACAAACCGCACCCGTTTTTCCCTCGGAGGCCTCATTTAGAGTTGACAGTTTTTTTTTCTGCACAAATGATCAAAGGGGATAAAAACAGAGAGGAGAGCGCAAATTTTGATCATGAATTTTCCAATCCTTAGGCTATTTTACTTTGGTAAATGCAGCTTCTTTGAACGAACGTGCTTTTCGATCAAACTGTTTTTAAATTGAGGGTGAAATAAATTTTTAACCATCTGTATAGACTAGAGACGTATGAAATTTGTATAAATCTAATCGATATATTAAAATAATTAATGAATATACACTTATATTCGTACACGTATATAGATCCCCCATAAAGTTATAATTTGGTACTAACAGACACTAATTGCATTGGGATCGACCTTCATCAATTATACATATACCACTTTGTTACCAGTGGCAGGCTATTATGGAAACAAAGTGACATCAAATAAGCGATACATGCACTTTTTTCTTGTGTGCAAAACATAATCAGTACCGTTCTGTCTATTTGTATTCGAAACAAGTTTAGATTCAGTTGAATCCACCGGTGCCGACATGTATTTATTTATCAGATGGCTCGTTCAATTTTCAAATTAAATGCACGGAAGCCACTACATCACAGCAATTTATTTCATCTTTGTAAAGTAAGACTTCAAAACAAGAACATGCACTTGTTTTTCACGTCTTCCCGCTTCTCGAAATGTATTGCGTAATATTTCGCGCAAACCTGTTTTTTCGTGATCTTTGTTCTCTAGAGTCGACTTCTTCGTGGTCGACTCTATCAAGTGATGCTTTTTTTGGCACCGCAACAAAATGGACTGTAAGAATCCTGTTTAGAATTAAGTTATAAACGGAATAAAATAATATTAAGAGGTTGAAATGTTTATCAGGGCTGTTACAAATCAGAGAATTCTAGAAAGTCAGGGAATGTCGGGGAAAACCTGAAAGCGATAAGGAATTTTCGATAAATTTAAGTTGAAGTTTATAAAATTCTGTATGATTGCTTTTCAGACTTCATACTCTTTCTCCTATTTCCCTCTTTTTGCACTTTTTAGAGAATTCCCCTTTTTCTCCCTCTGTTTGTAAAAAACTTCCCCTTTTTCAGATTTTTAGCTCAAGTACGTACTGAATGAATAGAACCCAGTAAGAAAATTCAACTATTTTTGTTTTAAAGATCTTTATTTCTAATTGAAATGTCCACTCTATTATATTTTTGGTTCATATTTCATCTATTTTAGTTAAAAATTCTACTATTGGGTATTGGCAAATTTAATCAAATTTCAGCAAAAAAAAGAATGGTTAAATTGGCAAGAAAAGTAATTTTCAACTATCTTCTAAAAAATGCATTTCTTTTGTTTGAAAATTCAACTGTTTGGTTGAACATGTAGCTGTTTTGGATGGCAGTCTATTTTTTTATTCGAACTTTTTTTTTTTTAATTAACTTTTTTGATAAAAATTCAACTATTTTGGGGAAAATTCGTCTCTTTTGCTTGAAAGTTCAAATATTTGGTTGTAAGTGCAAATCTTTGATTTACATTAATATTGTTATTGAAAATTCAACTATTTGGTTGAAAAATCATCTGTTTTGATCTGTTATTGAATTCAACGTGGTACTTATACATTCATTTTATTTAAAAAATGTATTCCCCTATTAATTATTATAATTCCCTTATTATTCCCCTTTTTCATGAAAAATCACCCCATTCTCCCTGTTTTAAGAACATTTTTTGCTGTGCAGTCTGACTGTTGTTACATAAAGTATTTAAGATAAATTTAGAAACAGGCATTGTTTTAAATTAATATTATTCATCATCTAAGTGTAAAGGTTGTTTTCACAAGCGAAAGTAAAATATATAAAGGTCAGGGATAATACAAAATTAGGCAAGGACGAGTCAGCAAATTTTGAAATTGGGATTTTGTAGCAAGCCTGTTTATAATACCAGATATTGATAGCACACAATGTGCGAGTCATGTGTAAGCTAAGCTTGTTTGGGGTTTACGACCCCTAAATAGGGAGACTGATTAGCTGTTATCTAATAAAGACGAGAGATGATATCTGGGTGCGGATTTGTACGGTGACGGTATCCTTCTCCATGTAAACAAACTAGTAACAGGCTGCAGGCCAGGGTCACAGGTACGTTGAGGAATCCAGTTAACCCAACCCTCGTTTCCGGTTGGGCTGCCAGCGCCCGCGCTATGCGCTAAAGCCGGTGGAACAAGTTCCGGATACAGTTTCTATCCGCGAGATTTCCCGTTTACGATCCTGCCACGCGGGGAACTCAAGCCGAATCAAACTTGCAGACCTAACAATTTTACAGTAATTGGTACATAAGGGGCCGTGCATAAATTACGTAAAGTTTTTTCTCAAAATTTGACACACGTACCCCCTTTGTTAGCGTCCGTAAATTTTGACCCCCCCCCATCAAAGAAAATTCTTGACAATTAATTTTTCCGTGCATTCATTCAGGGTTATCCAAAAATAACGTAAGATGATTTGAAGGGAGGTGGAGTTTAGTAAAATCCTACTTTTTCTTATGAATTAACAAAATAGTTCAATTTGCAATAAAATATTATGATTGTTCAACAAAAAAATGTAATAGTTGATATTTTAACTAAGAAAATATTTTCATTTTAAATAAAAAAAGTCGAATTGAACGAAAAAACACAAGTTTTCAATCAAAGAGTTGTATTTTTAACGAAAAAAGATTGAATTTCTACCAAAAGGGAAGAATTTTCAAATTAAAAATACGAATTTTCACCAAGAGTTAAACTTTCAACCAATAAAGATTTTTCAGTCAATAAAGAAACAAAATCATCAAAAATCTTGAAATTTTGAGCCAAAAACACGATGTTACTACAAAATGGTGAATTTTCAACCAAAGAGATAAGTTTACAGCTAAAATTATTAATCTTGAACGAAAAAACTGAATTTTTCAAGAAAGCAGTTCAGCTTTCAACCAAGTAGTTGATATTCCAATCCAAAAATGCTTTAATTTGAAATAAAAAAACAGTTAAATTTAATTAAAAAAAGAAGAAATTTCAACCAAATACTTGAAATCTCATCCAAAACAGTGATTTTCAAGCAAACAGTTGCATTAAAAAAACTATTTTCTGCGAATAATACGAATTTACAACAAAATTCATAAATGTTCAAACAAATGGTCAAATTTTCATCCAAAACAGATAAATTTTCGGCTATTTCGAAAGAGAAGTCGAATTTCGAAGATTCGACTTGACTTTTGGATCCATTTTTCTGCCAAAAAGGAGTAATTTTGATTTTAAAAATTGTAATCTAAAGAAATTAAGCCTATTTCATGTACAGTTAGATTTTGTCTATTTCGAAAAATCCAATGTTCCAAGCGTGTCTAAAGTAATAAAATTTCCAATAAACGACTACACACCTCTAATTAAAAACTATCTGATTCAAAACTTTAATTATTCAAAATTGTATATTTTTTCAGTTGCAAGCCTTAACAGTAACATAAAGAAATTGAAAACGTACCGAAATGAATAATTTTATATTAGGGAGCGTTTACATATTACGTAACGATATTTTCAACTAAATAAAAAAAAGGTTTTTTAAGATGAATTATTGTCTAGAAATAAATGAAGAAATATATTTTATATTCAACACTGAAGATTTTTAAAATATTTTTCTCAGTCTTACAAATATTGAAATTACGTAATGTAGGTATTAATTATAATTCACCTGTTTCGAACTTTTTTCAATACAGTTCAGACTCACTCAACAGTTTTTAATAAACTAAACGTAACTAAACACTGAATACAATAAAAAACATCTTTTCTTCAAAATTCTATTTCGAAATCCGTTTGCGAAAAGAATCAAAAGTAAGAAGACGATTTGTTTGAAAATATAAAAAGTCGATTTTCAAAAGAAAACCACACTTATTTTTTGTTGAATTTGGTCTTCTATATCTATGCGAAAGACATCCTGTGAGTTTCTCCATGTGGGCTTGATCATTTTTGTGTCTACGATCATTTTTTTTCCGAAAATTGAATTTTCCCTTTTTTAGAAAAAGTTCTACAAAAAAGTGCCTCTCGTTTTTTTTTTTTTTTTTGATAT
>CAKNXH010063957.1:67356-107091 GCA_932178445.1 Andricus quercusramuli | reverse complement strand
TGTACGTACATATATGAGGGTGGCCATTTTAGTCAAAGAAAAAATTCCCGGTCATTTCCTGATTTTTTCTCGGTTCGCAAATATTTTTCACGGTCAGTAAAATTGAAAAATTCGAACTCTAAATCTAAACATCTTTCCATTCGAAGTAATAAAACCAACTACAAATTAAAGCACTCAAAGTAGAACTTTTGAATTTTAAACTTTGTACGTTGAAGTTTGAAAGTTTTTTTATTCCAAAAATTTGGAATATGAATTCTCAATAATTTACACCTATAAAATGGAAGGTACCAGCTCTTGTATTTTATAAGGGGAACATTTATAGAAGGACTGGAACACATATATCACTTCGCGAGTTTATAAGTTGGAATCCAAGTTTTGGAAAAAAATGAAAATGTAAATCTAACATCAAATTCTGGTATCAATTCCATTTATTTTTATTTCAATTAGGCCTTTTTAATCTTTATATAATTTTCACATAAACTGTTAAATGAATGATAAATTATAGTTTAAAAACCTCTGTTAACAATATTCCCATTTCATTAGCGCTTTATTCACACATGTAGCATTTTTATTTAAGCTCTGTAATATGTTTTTTTATCGATTTCAAACTGTAATTGATTGATAATAATAGTAAAAACAAATTATGCTGCAAATTCCTATTTGAAAGATTTTGCCAATATTTTTGGACCAAATCCATTTCAAATCAGACAGTTTCTACACTTGAAGTTGCAGAATCTCTTGGGGACGAAATATGTTGTTTTTCAGAGGAAATTTGGCGATACGTATTTTTCGATTTGCAACAAATTTCTGACCTAATTGAGATATTTGTCGTTTTGTGACCAGGAGAATTTTTTTTCATACGATCGAATTTTCTAATTTTTCTCGCAAACAATGATAGATACGGAAAAATGTTAAGATAAAAGTTTGCGGTTATAAAAAGTTCTATAAAAATAACGATTGTTCTTTTGTGATATTTGTCATCGTTTACGAGAAAAAGTCAAAAATTACATTTTATGAAAACAAATTCCCTCGTCCTCAAAAATGGTTTAGTCTACAGAAAGGTGATAGGATACCTTTCTTTTATTAGTAGAAACGTTAAAAAAATATTTGGAATAATAAAAAAGGTGATGTTTTCCAGAAAATATTTTTTTCATGTTTTCAAGATTTGAAGAAAATAAGTAAAACAGATTTTTTGGAAACCCCCACCTTTTTTATTTTTCTTCATAGTTTTTTTACATTTCTGCTAATATAAGAAAGATATCGTATTAGCTGTATGCGAGTTACACCATTCTTAAATGCCGGGAGAATTTTTCCCCTGAAAATGTAATTTTTATATTTTCCTCGTAAACAATGAACGATACCGCTAAAGATAATTTATAAATAACTTTTTTAGACTTACAAAAATGTATCTTAATATTTTTCCTTGTCTGTCATTACTTGCGGGAGTAAGTAGAAAATTTTATTGTATGAAAAAAAATTCACCTGGCCACAAAAGTTATTTAGCTCGCATAAAACTCACAAGATATCTTGCTTATCAAATAGGAATTCGCCGCATAATTTGTTTTGATTATTATTATCATCAATGTATCACATTTTGGAATCGTTAAAAAAACATACTATAGAGCTTAAATATAAATGTTACCAATGTGAATAAAGCGCCAATGAAATGGGAATAACGTTGAGAGAGGGTTTTTGAATGTTGAGGGATGGTTTTGTAGAATTGATTTTCGGGTCGTTAGAGAGCCTGAAATGAGCCGTCAATTCTGATGTACTCACTTTTTTAATTAGTCCATATTTATTTTTTAGGGTAGTTTTTCTTTGATAGGGTTTTTTTTTGGAAAATTGCGCCGGGGGTCATTTGAGAGCCTTAAATGAGCATTCAATTCCTGTGAAAGAAAAAATTTGATTGAAAGAATATTTCCAGCATGGTACTGCTAGCGTAACGTAAAGCTGGCAGAACCTGTGAAAGAAAAAAGTTGATTGAACGAATATTTCTACCATGGTACTGCTAGCTTATCGTAAAGCTGGCAAAACTATGCATTTTTTTAAATGCAGAACCCAAAATTTGGCTTTTGGGTATTAAATGATCCTTAAATGAGCCTAAAATGAGCCATTAATTCTGGCATAGGACATACTCTGTTTGTGGACAGTCCAAGAAAAGCAAAAACTGCTGATATATTTAATTTTCAGTTTAATGTTAAATTCCTTCAAGGGGTGGTTTTCGAGTTTCATGGGTGGTTTTTGAAATATTTTGTGATGTTTTCGCACAACTAAAAATACTTGAAACTGATACAATACTTTTTCTTGCACTTTGTGAGTACTTTTGGGCAAGGGGTAGTTTTTTAATGTTGAGGGATGGTTTTGTAAAATTGATTTTCGGGCCGTTGGAGAGCCTAAAATGAGCCCTCAATTCTGATGTACTCACTTTTTTAATTAGTGCATATTTATTTTTTAGGGTAGTTTTTCTGTGTTAGGGGTTGTTTTTGGAAAAATGCGCCGGGGGTCATTTAAGAGACTAAAATGAGCCCTCAATTATGATGTACTCACTTTTTTAATTAGTCCATATTTATTTTCTAGGGTAGTTTTTCTGAGATAGGGGTTGTTTTTGGAAAATTGCGCCGGGGGTCATTTGAGAGCCTTAAATGAGCCTTCAATTCCTGTGAAAGAAAAAAGTTGATCGAACAAATATTTCTACTATGGTACTGCTAGCTTTACGTAAAGCTGGCAGTACCATGCATTTTTTTTAAAAAATGCAGAGCCCAAAATTTGGCTTTTGGGTATTAAATGAGCCTTAAATGAGCCCTTAATTCTGGCATAGGTTTTATATTTTTTGGGCAAGGTGGTACTTCCAGGTTTACCCACCTTGTTTTGGGAGCATTTTGGTCTGTGAAGTCCTTGATCACTTTTACAATAATTTACATTATATATTCTACTTTGAAGTTCTAAAATGTTTAATCCATTGCAAAATGTATGTAGTAAAGCAACTATTAGTATTGAATAATAATAATTATTATTATTATAAACGCTTAAACGCCACCCTGCAATTCGATGCTACAGTTCAATAAAAGTAAGCCTAGGAGGCATTTTGATTGATGAGCTATGTTGATTAATTATTATGGAAGTGAAACAAGTCATTGCTTGAGTGGCTAATGATCAATAGCGTGACTGGCAGTTAATATACGAAAAATTGTTGGTTGATTGGATGTGAGATTTATATTTGTAATCAATATCAATTACACTTCTCTTTAGTAATAGCTTCTCCTAAGTTGACATTACTCGGGAAAAGTTGACCGAATTTTACTGGAGAAGTCTGACTGAATTTATATTATTTCAAGGACTTCAAAGTTCGACTTTACTAACTTCAAAGTATATAAAGATCACGTCGTCGAGCTTGAGAACTCTCAGATTTAAAACTTTTAATTTATAAGACTTGCATTTCAAACGTTTCGTGAGTAAACTTTTTGGGAACAGTCATTTAAAGGAAAGCATTCCAAGATTCACTCTTCAAGCTTCCAGACTTGAAATTATTCGATTCAGTTTGTACCAAAGTTAAGAACAGTTAACGGTAACATTTAAACTGCTTTCGTATAACAAACATTAAAAACTACTTGTCAGGAAGCTTCTCAACTTTAGATGAAGGAAGGAACTAAGTTAGTGCTAACGAATCAGTTTGTCGATCCACAATTTAAGGAAAGTGTTTCTTTTCAAAGTTTCCTGATAAATTTATCATGTAGGTTAGGTACTTTGATAAATACCTCGACGAACAAAGGATAGCTTTTAACAGCTTATAAATTAAAACGCGAATGTTCTCGACGACTTCCTATCATCGAGGAAAAACAGAAAGTGAGTAAATAAGGGATCGTCCATATATTACGTAAGATGTTTTTCATTTGTTTATATCGTTGTACCCTTCTCAACTTCACAGCAGTTGTATTCTCGTCTTTATTTAAACAAAAGAAAAACGTCTTACGTAATATATGGACGATCCCTAATTAACGAGAAGATGAAAAAGCTTTTCTTCTAGCCAGGAAGAAAGTACTTTTATTTAAAAAGTTTCACAGCGTGGCCGTAGGTCAGGGGAAAATCAGGGGATTTTATTGGTCAGGGAAAGTAAGGGATTTTGGAAAAAATCTGGTGAAAGTCAGGGAATTTCCATAAGGGACACTTTACATAACTGTCAAGGATAATAATAATTTAACCATTTTTAATTTTAATTTAAAATACACCAGAGCTTCGTTATATGCTCAATCTCGGGGGTTGCCTGAAAATAACCTTGAGCATATATCGCCAGCAGCGGAACGTAAACAGGCAGGGCCGCCTGCACTGTTTGCATGACATTGCGCAATCTACTTCACTGCGGAGTAATGCAGTGCGTCCCTTCATAGGCGGAGTCGCAACCGTCTCTCACCCTGCCCCCGGAGAAACTGTGTGGACGAGCAATTCTAGGAATTGCTAATATCGCCTGCAGTCGCGCGAGCATATAACGAAGCTCTGGTGTAGTTCCATTATCTTATAAAATATTTTATTTAAAAAATGTGATAAGATTAAGATTCTGGTTGTTGAATTTTGATGGTCGGGGAAAAGAAAAAATTAAGGAATGTTGAAAATGAAGCTTTCCGGTCACTTTTTAATTGTTCTTGTTAGCCTTGTTGGAAGTTCAACTGAAATATTTCTTGGTTACAAATGTAACTATTCTGTTGTTGAAAATTCGCCTTTTTGGTTTACAAATGCAACTATTTTGTTGCAATTTTGTATAAATTGGTTGAAAATTGAACTACTTTGTAGAAAGTTGATCCACTTTATGTTAAAAAATTCATTTTTTGTTGTTGAAGATTCATCATTTTAGTTGAAAGCTTAACTTTGTTGAAAATTGATCATTTTAATTGGAAATTCAACTACTTGGGTAAAAGTTGAACTTCTGTGTTAAGCATTTTTTTGTTGTTGAAAGTTTATCTCTTGGGTTGAAAGCTTAACTGCTTTGTTTAAAATTTTATATTTTTTAGTTGAAAATTCGTCTTTTTTTGTAGAAAGTTAATATTCTTAGTTCGAAATTTCCTCTTTTTTTTTTTTTTTGATAAAAATGCAAGTGTTGCAACTATATATTGAAAATGTTACAAGATTAAAATGCTGGTCTTTGAGTATTAGTGGTCAGAGAAAATGAAACATTTATCAGGGAAAACTCTGGGAATTTTGAAAATTATGTTTTGCGGCCACCCTTTGACTTATTCACAGAAATAAATAGTAATAATGTATTTATGAAAAGAAAATATATTGCTTTTTTTATTAATAAAAAATTAAAACTGTTTCATCTTGTCGCATGATAGGGTCGTATTTTTAAAAAGCTGCTCGCAAAGAAAAGGTACAAATATGTGGTTTTTCTTTGTAAGAGGAATTTCAGAGCTATTTGACGGAATTACCGGTTTTTGCTCGACAAAATAACGAAGCGCGCTCGAGTTGACGGAAAAAACCCACAATAGTCACATGCATCTGAGCAACGAGCAAAGGAGTTACCCTCCGCTTTGCAGTAAAGTGAGTAAAGAGACCTCTTTTTCTACCCTCCTTTATCATCCCTCTCGCACCGCCCTTCTCGCTCACGTACCGCATACAGAACACTGCTCCTTTTCTGCAACAAAAGAGACTCGTTAATCTTTAATGCTCCCATCGACCAGATTGTTCCATCAATTACAGACTATCGAGAGCCTCGAAAACTCGCCTAATCGATAAATCCGAACGTCACTTTTATATTGTTTTTTAATTATCCAAATTGCTTCATTTATATAGTTTTTTTAATATACGACTGATGGACTGGGACGTTCTCTATTCACGAAAAAAAGACTTTTAATTAAGCCTTTTTAAAAGATCTTCCATGTAAATAGAAAATATATATTAGGGTGGTAAAAAAAATGGTTTTAGAAATCGCAAACAATATCATGCTTAAAGGTGTCCATTGACAGTTTTTTGCCAGATTTTAGATACATTCTACCCATGAAAATATTTAAAAAAATTGTTGGAACTTGATGGCTTCTTGGTATCAATATGAACTCAGTAAAAATTCAAGATATCTGGGGGATCAAAACTGGAGTAAATTTGGAACAAATTTTCACGATTTCCAGCTTTCATCCTACATTTATCTCAAATTTTCGTTGAGTTCATTTTTATCCCAAAAAAGCCCTCATGTGCCAAAAAATTACAGGGGTACATTAAAATATAATTGAAGGCCGAGGGATCAAAAAGGCCTAACTGACAATTTCATAATTTTACAGGGCGGGGAAAAAACGTTTTCATTCCGAAATATATTATTGGATCAAGTTGATATTTGTATTATATATTGTTTATACCATTCTACGTTCATCCCCCAAGTTTGAATTGATTGAGTATAATTCCAAAAAAGTTATAAGCTTTCGAAATAAGCAGGGGCCTAAGTCGAGGGGTACCGAGGGATTAAAAGGGCCTATCTGCAAATTGCGAGTCGTATATTCCTCGCCTCGCATTCGCGCTGAGCGTCAGATTTTTGCGGCATTCTACGCCAATTTTAACGCTAGAGAAAAAAGAAAACAACAAAAATGCTTGTTAGGGTTTCCTTTATAACACCCCGTTTACACTTTTTCAAAATTTTGATTCGTATACTTACAAATTTGAGTAATCCTCGGAACACACCAAACACGCGATGACGTTTGTCATGACAGGAGCACCATAACCAAAAAAAAAAAATTAAAATTATCGACCGCAGGTTGCTTCCTTGAAGCCTACGGTAACATCCGGATACACTGAGATGATTCAAAGATCATCACCGAATGCTAGAACCTCGGCAAAGCAGTTAGACCGTTTTGATCCCTCGATACCCTTCAACTTATGCCCGTGGCGCATTTTGCCTTCGTTTTTCAAGTTGAAAACATTTTTATGAATTTTTTGCATTATATCTCGCTGTGGGGATTTGTACAAAGAATCCAAAAATGCAAGAACCTCAATTTCGAAAAATGTTAGTTAGGCCCTTTTGATCCCTCGGCCTTCAATTATCTCGTGCAGAATAGTATCGTAAAATCTGACAAGAATTGAGTAGATTCTATACGCCCCAAATATATTTAAAAAAATTAAAATTAAAAAAAATGTGTAAGTCTGCAGATAATAATTTTTTAACCTATTTTGCTCGCGTATGTTACCTATAGATTTAAATCGATTGATTCCATAATATCCATTACACTTCATGGAAGTCCCAATGCACTACATCTACACACGGTATTGTTCGCGATTTCTAAAACCATTTTTTCCCGATGCACCCTACTATATATTTTTTATTTCATTTTCTAAACGACAGAGTACAATGTATTGTTATTAAATGTTATTATTATATTATTAATACTATTTAGTATATAAAAATTCTAATAAATAAATTAAGTAACACACACAATTTATATATTTACTTTACACAGCAAATATCTGTAAATTCCCTTGGTATCTTTAAAATCGGTTGAAATTTCATTAAAATTTCTTGATGCGTTTGAAAATATTTTTAAATCCATTAAAATCTTTGTTATCTGTTACAATCCGTACAAAACTCTTGAAATCTTTGAACTCCTTTTGAATTCCTTTCAAGACTCTAAAATAGTTCGAAATTTATAGAAATAATTGAAAATACCTTGAAAGTAAAATAAAAATTAAATTTATTTCGTAAAGCTCTTTAGAAATCCTTTAAAATTTGTGAAATACCATAAAATCTTGAAAACACATCCCTTGGAATTTTTGAAATCCGTAGAAATGCATTGAAATAAAATTGATTTTATTCGCTAATGTTTTCTAAAAAAAAATTTAATCATCTTAAAATCTGTGAAAATCTTTGGAACTCGTAAAAATGCATTAAAAATAAGTAGAAATCAGTTAAAATCTCTTCAATATAAATTGAAGATGATTGAAATCACATCTTACTTCATGTTTTCCACATGTCATTGTTTTTGTTGTCAAATTCACGTCTCATTTCAAAGCGTATTTGAAATTAGATGCTTTGACATATGACGTGAATGTGACAACAAAAACAATGACATGCAAAAAATGAAGAAGTCCTGTAAAATTCCTTAATAGCTGTGCAATTTTTTTAATCCCTTGAAATCTTTAGAAATTCTACACAATTCTTTGAAATTCCTAGCATTTTTTTAAAGCTTGAAATTTTCTTGAATCTTTTAAAATAGTTTTAAATCTTTAAAATGATTTGAAATTTTCTCTGATCCCTCATATTCGTTGAAATTGTTGACATCCGTAGACATTGCTAATTGCTTGAAATAACATTTATTTTATTCCCTAATGTTCTTTACAAATCTGTTAAAATCATTTTAAATTCATTGAAATCTTAGGAAATCATAATGATCTATCCCTTATATATAAATAAAATTAACATTATTAATTAAAGTTTTCTAAAAAAGGACCTTGCAAATCACTAGAAGTCTTTGAAATCCTTCCAGATTCAATGAATACCTTTAAATCTGGTAAAATTCCTTGAAATAGCTTGAAATCTCAGTTAATTTAATTTATTTTCTATCTAGAAATCTCTCTAAATTGAGTTTAAATTATTTTCAAATCCTACAGAATTCTTAAATATCCCTAGAAGTTTTCGAAATATCTTGAAATTTATTGGAGTTTGTTAAAGTAGCCTACAATTTTTAACAGTTTTTTAAGTATTGTGTAATTCTTTAAAATCTCTTGAAATTTTTCGGAATAGTTTTAAATATATAAATATATAATCGAAAAAATCCATTAAAATAAGTAGAAATCATTTGCATTCCCTTAAATATAAATTGAATTAATCTTATTCATTAAAGTTCTCTAAGAAGAACGAAATACCTTCAAAAATCTTTCAAATCCCTTGTCATTTTTTAAAACTATTGAAATTCTTTGGAATCTGTTAAAATTGCTTAAAATCTTTAAAATCCCGTAAATCCTTTGAGATAAATGAAGATCCTATAAAATACCTCAAATGTTCTGAAATTCTTTGAAATACCTTGAAATCTTCTGAAAAATAAGTGGAGAGGCCTCCATGCAATCTCCTGCCGGTTTTAAGAGAAGTTGTGAATTTTATCCACACAGGGACTTTAAGAAAAAAGAAAAAGAGTTTGCAAATTTTAAAGTTTCACATAAAAATATTTTTGTCTCTTGCAACGAGTGGGAGCGACAAAGTGTGAAATGAGGTGTAAGCCCCTTATCCCTTTAACGGCCTAGTCTAGAAACCGTTGTATACAAATTCAGAAAAAATCAGTAACAATGTATGGTCATTTTCTGATCGATTTTTGTAATAAATTTTTTTTCATTTTATTGTTCTTCTCGTTTTGTATTGAGTATAGGAAAACTTATTACCACCTTACGAGTTGATGAATAGTCCACTTTGATCTAATCCACGTATTTATTTTGCAGAATTCTAAGCTTATAACATGAAAATAAAGAAAATCGAAAATAGTGAACACTGGCCGTTAAAGGGTTAAACTTGGAATTTTATCGACAAGTATTTTTGTTCCTCTACTCACTACTGACTACTCCTTGTCCTTTAACGATGGCCATTAGCACCATCATTCTTCTATGAATTACCTTAAGTATGTATAAAGGGAATTTTAAATAGCAGATGAAATAATTTGATTGTTAATTGATTAGTTAAGCATCTTAAAAAAAAAAAGGTTCTTTTAATGCGGAAAAATCAATATTGTTCCAAAATTACGACGCACCGGATGACCCTCGGGTTGGAAAGTTGAAATATTGTTGAAGTGCATGCGGAAGCAATTGCGCTTCTTGTCGTTTCTGAGGTGAGAATTTACGACCATTGAGTTTTTACGAAGCGGAGAACAGAAGGAGTTCCTTTTTTTTAAGTTAATGTAGATAGTAATAAGAAAGTGAGATGAGAAGAGATATCAACGGAATTGAAGTAAAAACGAGTGACAAGAGATGCATGAGAAAAAAAAGAAAAGGAAATAAGAAAGAGTAAGGAAAGCAAATGAATAAGGAATCAGAGGATCTAACTAAATTAGCAGCGTTTCGAGGTTCTTCCATAAATTCACCTTCATTCTTTACTCTTTCAAAAATACGAGAAACGTCGCACCATTTTCTTATTAACGCGACGTCTAGACCTGGTTTCGGATCTTTCCCAACACGAAGCGGAATTCCCTACTAAGGCCTAGCTGCCTAGCTTGTTAAGCCCCACGGGTCACGGTGACCCTCCAAAGCACTGTGAATAACGTTTAGCGGTAATGTAAGCAGATTCCCCACAGCTAGATATTACGGCTTTTGAGTGTAAATAATATCTGCTGCATAATTATCGTGATGCTTAAAAAAAGAATTTTCCGTTTAAGGGAAAGAGTTGTCATTAATGCAAGCAAATGTGCGCTAACTTAACTAACGATTCGCTTATCTCGATTATGACCAAGGTTTCTCCGGATACTGTCAAAGAAAAGTTCTATAATTATGTAAATGTGTAGAAATATTAATATTATTTGAGACACGAGCAGTGAATGCACGCGCGAGTTCACGTATCAGGATTTTTATTTCGTAACAACGAATTAATTAAATATCAAATAATGACGTAGTTAAAAAACGGATTTAGGTATTGAAATATGCAACCTGATAATGTGAGCTTCTCACCAAATAATACAGAAATCAAAATCACATTTCAATTATAATTAAAAGGACATTTCCTTCAAAGCCTGACACCATACCCCACTCTCCCCTAATTTTAAATGGGAAACATTAAACATTACTTATTTAGTTCAAAAGTAAATTTAAATAATTTAAATTGATGCTAAACTATTGAGAATATTTAAATGTAAATTTTATAACTATAAAACTGACTATTAATGCTTTTTCAATGTGAAAATGAGCAATTTTGAAATATTTAATAGCAAAATTGTCCCGACATTTTTAATGTTTCAATTTAAAACTACAGCACTGTGAAATTTGAATTTGAAAATCTCCAAAAATTAAGAAATTTCAAACCAAATACTTTCGAATTTAATTTTTTGAAGCAATAAACTTTAATATAATAGACAAAGTAATTGGATATATTTTTTCACTAAAAAACATGATTTGTTTTTAAAAAAATCACTGTTATTTATACCTTTAAAAATTGAAGAATTTTAAGTATTATGAACCTTTAAAGTATAATTATTCGATAAACTTTGAAAAATGTATGCTTTCTAATTAGAAACTTTCAAAATTAATGAATTCAAGCTTGAAACGTTAAAAATGAAATAATTCCTGATTTAGTTTAAAAACTAAAGCATTCTTAAAGTAGGATCTGGAAACTAAGTAATTAAAAATGATTAATTTTCAAATTGTGCATAACGCTTCTTAAAATTCACTTATTTCAATGCTAAAGTGCAAAAATAAGTACCTTGAGATCAATGATGAAGCATTTCCACGCAAAAGGAAAAACTTCATTTTTATATCAATTTTTATAAGATGTCAAACTGACATATACTAATAAACTGTCATATTGACATGATAGAAAAAGTCGCGAAACGAAAAACAAGTGCAAATCGCGTGGAAGCATAGGAGCTTTAATGTGAACATAATTAATGGTGGATTATTATATATAATTTTTTAAGGTTGATATATTTTCTGGTCAAAATTTTAATTGTTTTTGAATATTTCTTTAGTCTTGTTTGGCGTAGATTTTATGGAGTTATAATCACGCGCAGTGAGAACCTTGATTGCAGTTAATCACGCAAAGGGCACGAACTTGCGAGGAGATAATTATTCCAATGTCCTGAAGCCGAAAGAGAGAACTGCTCAATTATGCTGCCTCTCGAACGACTTCGATGAATTCGCGCATCCCTCGGTGTGGCGCTTTTGCGGTATCTAATTTTACGTAATCTAATTTTGCCGCAAAACCTTCCGTAGCTCGTAATCGACGCGTCCCGTGTGCAAAATGCACGAGAATCTCGTCGACTTACGAAGCATCGAATTGCTAATTCAGCCATCTTATAACTCATCCTATTTTTCATGAATTCAATTCAATTTCACCATGTAAATTTAAAATTCGTTAAAGTATTATTTCTTTTGTTTTTATTACATTTGCAGTGTATTAATATTCTACAATGCGATAGGTAAAATAATTTCTTGAGTAGACCCTATTGTAAAATGTTGGGGTTGAAGATATTTTTTGTTTAGGAAAGCATTCTCTGATTTCCAGTCAAGTTTCTTCCGAAAGGTAATTCTTTTTCTTTTTGTTTGTGTCTGGCATCTCTAACTGCCCCTGAAAGTTGTCCATTATTCGCAACGACAGCAATAACTTCTATACCCGTCTGCGGGGACAAAGCGTCGCGACGACGTTGTTACCTGTATGGTGTGGCTATATGCCCACAACGCGTGTCTTCGAATCATTAAAGTTGAAGCACACACATAGCACACTTATCGCTAGTGCAACTTTGATCGTTTACGACTAAACTATAAGAGCTATTTAGGCTTTTTTACTTTGTTCACTCTCTCCTCGTTATGCTAACTTTCACCCCCGTGCAATTAGAAAATTGTCTCTTTGTTCTTCTTGGAAAAATCTCAATAGAAACCAGCGTTTATTATAATTTTGAGTATGTGTACTATAGTTTAATTCCATGAAGGGTTCCTATAGACGTTTAGAGACATGATTGGAGAATTGTTGTTTGGATTATGTTAAAATTTACTTTTTTTACTAAAAGGAGAGAAAGAGAACCAAATCATTCTCGTAATCAGTCATCGACTTTCCTAGTCACGATGGAGGAAGTCGATAACCCTCGCCTCGGTTGCCACAACGTGCACGTGCACACCAAGAAGTCATAGTACCCGTCTAGAACGAATGTGCATACGCATTTATAAAATATGACACTTAACATCATCGTCTTGAACTTTGGTCACGTGAAAGTTCTATTTCTCCACGGTGGACTAACGTTATTTCTACTATTTCTTCAAAATTTAGAGACAAAAAAACGAAAGTTTCATCTATTCTAAATGCCTAAAAGCATTATTTTGGAAAAGATTTTTTACAGTAAGAAACCTGCTTGTCTTGAAGATATATTTTTATTGTTAAAGCACGAATGCAGTGCTGGCGTACGAACTTGACACGATTTCGTATTTACGTCTGTCATGTTGTGGCCTACTTTACGTAGGTGACATTGTTTTGCGGTTTGATCCGAGAAACAGTGCATTATATTAAAAAAATTATTCCAAATGTCGAGTTTTATTGTCAATAAAATTTAAAAAAAGAATGATTCAATCTTACTAATAAAAGTATAAATAGAGTAGAGAAATTAAATTTATGTCGTGTGTTTTTCTTTAAGAATAAAAAGTGTTGTCGAATCGTGAGTACTTTCAAGTAGCTTTTACTACTAAATTTGCAACTTTTGATCAGCTATAAATCCTATTAAACGCCGTAAGCCAGGAGTTTTCGCTCCCGTGACTATGTCCATTATGACCTTCGAGAAGTATCGATTAATCGCCAGAAGGCCCAATGCCAACCAATCAACTTATCCACCTTGCCATTGATCGCGTGACACACGCCGCGAAGCCTCTAAATTCGCTAAGGAATTTTTTTTTCTACTCCAAGTTTATGTATCATAATTCCCAGGGCAAATAATTACCAGTTTGTTCTGTTTTAAAATCATCGACCTAACATGACCGAACGATAATTTCATGTCGAGCCCATTGATTTCCTGTTAGACTCGTTTCTTGGGTAACCTTCTTCGATTTAATTAGACGCAGTTGCCTGAACACGTAATATGTATGCAGCTTAATTTATTTACTTTCGTACATATAGAAATTAATATTAATTGGATACTGTTAAGTTTAGAATAATTTACGAAAATAACCAAAAAAGAAATCACGTGATATTTTTCCGTTAACTGTTCGTATTCCTAGATTTTATTGCTGTTGGATTCCAACAAAGCAGATTGCGATTTGCACCAAGAGACACGTTATACATCCTCTTATATCGTGTAGAACAGATACAAAATTGAATTTTAATATTGGCATACCCACATCTACAGAAAATAGTATGGAAGAACAAAAATGAACTGGAACGCAATAGGCTGCAAAGTCTAAGCTTTCGGAAAAGTAGAATTTATAATGTTACACAGATGTTTCCAGAGGCATAAATAACGTCCGTAAATATCCACGGTTGAAGTGCAGAATACGACATGAAAATCAGAACAACGGTATTTGGGGATTCACGTGAGCTATCTGTTCTCATAAAGCGGGACACATGTGTTCCACGATAAGGGCTCATTTACCCTCATTTTATCTCTTGTTGTTCAGTATTTATGAAGCCATCCTTTTGACAGCCAAAATTGTTTCTTGATGAAAGTATAAGTATGATATGAATCTAAACTCATTCTAATTCATGATAATAATGAATGCTAATAACATAGGAGTAATTGCCAGATATAACATGTAATTTTGTTGAGAACTCGTGGTAAGGTTTGGAACTAAAAAAGAAACAATAAGAATGGTGGAACTTGGCAACAATCAGATGAATTTGCACCGTACGGTATCCTGGTGATTACGTGTGATGCAGGCGGCATTATGCAGCGTCACGATGATTTCCAAGGATGCGGAGCTATAATCAAGAGAGGCCAACGCGCCAGATTACTGCGATTCATCTTCTCATTGGTTATCTATATAAATAAAACTTATAGACAAATTCCACGCGCGCAACGAAAGTTCGATCGTCCGTGTGACAGCCTGTTCAGAGGCGTTTGTAAATTGGGTCAACTGACATATGTTGTAGATTTCCTTCCTCTTCCGCTCTTTCTTGAGTTGGATCCACCCTTTCCGTTCCTTTTATCAAAGCAAGGGTGAACACTGAACATTCATGGTACAAATATTGCCTCTCGTTTTGCAAGATCTTTACTATACCTGCAGCAGCAGGCCAACTTTGAAATGAGTGTGGTTGCTCGTTTCCATGCCATTATCATAAACTTGACTGGGCTATTACTAGGTTCTGTGCAGTGTTGCTTATGCCTCATATTCGCTGCTTACTGTCGCTAGACCGTAATTTTTGATATCCTTGAAGTCCTAAGCACTAAGCAGTTTTCAAATGAGTTTTAAAGAATGTCTTGTTTTATTGTTTAGCTTGAATGTGGAAATGATTTAAAAAAGTACTTTCCCGAGTTAAAAAGTGATTATAACCAAATGGTGCGACGATGAACTCATTGCATATATACAATATACATCACTTGAGCTCTGCTGTAAGAAAAGTCCACGGCGTGTCACATGGCAGGATAAAGGGTTTATAAACGACGAACATCATCTGAACGCCATTCTGTTTCAAATTGCGCATCGTCTTGAGATGTGTTGTAAATTGTATGAGTGCAGTGTTAGTCAGTAGCTGACATAAACTGCGTTCGTAGCAAATTTACTTCCACTATTTCCTCGGTGTCACTTGACTCACTTGCTTATCATTACGCATTGTAGTTCATCATTATAATACCAGGATGCAATATTTCGTTCGCTAATTTCAAAATATTTACTCTTGCATTTTATAGCAGTTAAAGACTCTTCCAAAACATTGTGTGACCCAACTGGTTTTATCTTGGGTTTTATTTGTCAGGTCTAAGTTGTAAACTTTTAAAAACCGTATCCAAACATCGGTAGGCTTCGCATTTATGCGTTTTTATCGCCTCGACTCAAAGAGGGATTGCGAGCCTGAAAGTCGAAGAGAAACGAGACGAGCTGCACGAAAATACTGGTTTATTGGCATCCTTTCTCGAGGGAGTAGACTTCCGATCATCGAGTCGCCAATAAGGCGAAGAGAAAGAAAGAACCAAAGAAATGAAGAGCAGGAGAAAGAAAGGTGGACGAGAAACAGAGGAAGGGAGAGAAGGGGTCGATTCCACATGTTCGGGGCAAGGTGGTCTAACCAGATCTTGCCCCGAAAAACAGGTGTAGTTTCGACCGCCTATCGTGGCGTGTGACACGCTTACGATTCACCAGCATATCTCGCAGATGTGGACACATGTCCGAGTCTGAAACGTACGTGCACGCCGGTGTAAATATGATTGCTGACGTCTGTAATCTCTTCTTAATGATACACCGCAGTGTCGGCTGTTTACATTCGGTTTACCATCGAGTTCTGCTCAAATGCATTTATCGACCGTGATCACGTGTCCAAGATGTCTCGCGGTATCTGCTTAGCAAGCTCCACGCCCTCCGCTGTATGCAACTACATCCATTATACCAAGAAATACCTTAACAAGTTACGCTTAATGAAATTAACCACTGATAACCCTTATCGCAGGATTTATGCTGATCTTAAGAGACTTCATCGAAGGACGTGTTTTCCTCTTAATTCTTTGCAAATATAAATGAAGTGGAGATTATTTTAATACGATGGACAAGACTGAATACTAATTGCATATATTAAAATTATTCTAGGGACATTCGTTATGGGAGAATTTTTCAAGAGATTACTAACCATAGCGAAAGAGGTTGGTAGTATGACCTAGATTGGGTTCGATCCACATCTTGTTGAACATTTTCTAGATATACGAGGGGATGATACCTGGATATCTCTAATAGGCGAAGGTATCATCTGGCAGATGGTGGAGTCATTGAATGATGTGTTGGACAAGTGGTTAATTCTTGGGTGTAGACTGCGGAAGTTAGCTAAACATATCCGTCACTAACTCCCAAGTTCAACAGCTCAAATTTCAAGTGGATCTCGTCAGATCAGTTTCACAACCCAATTGTCCCAGTATTCAATTTCTGCTTGAAACATTGTAATCTTGGATTTAAGAGTTTAAATGTTGATGCCGAAGAGAAGCGTAATAAGTAAGGCACACCTGGCAAAAAACCTTACGTCCCTATTCGAATGTAATGTTCTCATCTAACCTTGCTCGAAAACTGAAAACAGGACAGGGTGGGAGCCAGGTGTGCGTAAGCCCTTGGCTTGTTCCCACAAGGTGTATTGGCATTAGAGCTGGAATTGATTAAAAATTCCACTAGAAATCCTTCGTGAAGGATTTGGCAAACCCTTGAATGTGACCCAATATTACGAGGACTAATAGAGGGGATCTGGATGAAGAAGAAGGCTATTCAAAGGCAGTTGTCTAACCTGGCTCGACACGCTGTTTGACGACAATCTCGAGTATAACTACAGCTTCAGACTATACAAGACCAAACGCGCAAACACACACGTTGTGGACACACAGGAAGACCAGGAGGCTCTAGAGTGGGGCACAACAAAGCCATCGGCGAACGCAGGTGAACGCTGCCGTCTGCAGGCCGACAGGCTATGTTCGTAAACGCAACGTACCGGTCCACACAACCGAGCTCCACACACTCCCAGCCTACCACTGTTACAGTCGTACACCATCAGAATCGACACACAGGGCTGCGACCATGGGGTTCGTAGAGCTCGCCGGTCTCAGTCAACCGAGCCGCGTCTTTGCGAATGCACACCAGTGTCTAACTGCATCGTTTACGCGCCTTTTTCCAAACAAAAATCACAATTTTTCAAGATACACTTGGACTTAACTCTCTGACGTGATTTGCTTTGTTGGTGTTGGGAAGAAGGATGCGAGACTCTTCGAGATCTTGAGAGCATGGGATCCTTCGAAATCTGTGGAAGCGTCGCGTGCCAGCCAATCGAGTGAACGCTTCCATTGGACCTGACCAATAACCAACCCCTTGGCCTGATAGTGATATCAATGAACCTTTTCAGTGTTTGCTTTGACTGGTGGAATCTTTCGAGATGTATACCAAGTTCGAGGTTCTGCAGGGCATCGTCAGCTACCTTCTCGTCTCAGGTGCGCATGGTATCTGTTAGCATGCCGAGATATGATTGGTCAATAATGAAATAGCTTTCTGGGATTTAAGAGGGTTCAGATTTTGGTGGTAATGGTTTTCCACGACCACGTGGCTAGCATGGCGTCTTTCTTTTTGCCGCGTTTTTATTTTTTCTGAGAATGGAGAATGATCTATGTATCTATGACAATGCTGAAGTTAACAATAATCAAGTTTGGTTGTATGCATCTTGAATAATCAATTAAGTTTATAAGGTCCTGCGTAGTTTAAATTGTTTATGGCTCTTACTGCTAATGCCCACCATGTTGAAACCGGAAGTTTCAATTTTCGACGGGAACTGTTGCAAGTACTTTTGCAGCACAAAAATTGTAATTACTAAATTATAGATCAGAGATGTATATTCATTTTATGTTAGGCAAGTATGAAGTTGATGACATTGCATTATAACAATTGAATGTTTGCATGTGGATTGTAAACTATTGCATGTTTCCATGAATGAATACATAATAATAATTTAATAATTCGAAATCTAGCTGCCAACTATAGACAGCTTGTTGTAATATCTTAGATGTCCTTTAGCAATTGCAATTGGTAGCAGTCTTACAATTATCCGATGATAATTTTATTGTCCCCGGAAAATAAAAGAAAGTGAATAGGAGAGTTTACCAAAGAGAGTTTAACAGTGATACTGTGAGACAAAGCCATTTTAAAATGGACTTCCCTTCCCCCTTTTGCGCATCGTCACGTTTCACTACACCGTGACGCGAGACCATCGTCGATCCCTTCTCATGCCAGGCAACCCAGCAATGTGGCAAAGTAATCAATAACCGGAGGATTAACACCGAGGCGAGTGGTCGAACCAGTTGCGACTGCTTCTTTAAAATGAATTATTGACGTCAGGAAGACAGTGGGACTTGGGCAAGAGGAACTGACTTACTTCCGATGGCCGAGTCGAGTTAAAGGGGGAGGGGTTTTACTTAGCATTTGTAGAAGTTAACTCCCGTATGTGGTCTCTCACACTCACCCCATTACATCCTTCTCTCCCTTTCTTTTACAGCTCCCTATATTGCAGTAAGCAGTTAGCTGCCTTCTTTTAGCGACACTATACTCTCTCTATCTCCACTGTTTTCTACTCTACGCTATTCTCTACATTCTAAATTCTACAATCTAACTCTCTACTCTTATTCCCTTTCCCTTTTCCCATGATGCGTACGTGCGTGCATGCATGTATGCACGTTACGTTCTATTGTTTACGCAATAATCACCGGCACGGCTTACTCACATGTGTGTGCTACTAGCTCTCCCCTCTTCTCTTTATCATGGGTTATTGTATCGTCGGATACTCCTAACCCAACAGCTTGGTCGACTTTGGAAAGCAGTCTTTTCTGGATTCATTGCGGCGGATTTCGAGGTCGAATTTTAAATAGACGAGATGATGATTGGAATAATAAGTACATATTAAGATAAATTTCCTTTTGACGGGTTTACTTTCAGGAAGATTTTTATTTGAATCAGATAAATTCTATCTCTGCCGTACTTTTGAAGACAGGCTATACATATCTACATTTTTTATGAAAATAAGTTTTTTTATATCGTTGGATTCATAATGAAAAAGGGAATTTATCTGTACAATAGGCAATTAGGAAATCTAATAAAATTTGGAGATAATTAGGCCCTAATTAACCTATCTACGCGAATTTTGGAGAAATCTTGAGGAATGATATCTACACGAATTTCAGTATTTCGGGTCGACTGCGCTACGAGAAACTGTGTTAAAAAACTTATATACCGGATAGGTTTTTGCTCGTCCGTAAATCAGTCACTCGAGAACATAGAGACGTTATTTGTCCTGATTCTCGCCCAGTCGGTTACAACAAGAAAAAACTTATCTACAGTTTTGGATTTTCAACAATTTTTATTGCAATTATTTATATAGTCTTTTTATGATTTATTAATAACATTAATACACAATGCTATGTAATATATTAACTATAGAATTATAACAAATATGTATCTGTTGCGTTAATTCATAATTTCACTATTAAATGTAGATAGTGTTTCCTCAAGCTGAAAGCGGCCTTCCTTGGTGCTGAATATCAAGTTTTGCAAATAAAGAATTTTTTTTTGTTTGCACCAAAGAATTAAGCAGTTTCGAATTGTTACATCATTGTTTTGAATCGAAAAAGTACTATCTTTGATATGATAGGGTCAAATTTTCCAACAAATATTTTCGTCAGTGCCGTCTGTTAGAAATATACGAGAGCTTGAAGAAAATTTTACGTTTTATTTTAAATAATCTACTCTTATTTTCTTTTTACATTTAATTTTAGTTCTCATTTTCGAAAATTGGATTTTCATTGCTGCTCTCCAATTTCATACAAGAAACTCGAGATAAAAATACCCACCAAGCTTGGGCTACCTATGTCAATATTTAGGGGTTGCCTAAACTAAACCCCTCGACGTTTCCCCTGCTTTTCAGATCGAGAAGATATTGACCGAAATCTTCAAATCGAGTTAACTCCCCTAAATTTCATTGAAAGCAGATATATGAACTAAAAAGATAGTGAATAATGCCACTCTAAAAAAAATCTTCAATCCTTAAATTAGGCCTCAGATCGTGCGACTTTTTTGACTCTTGAACATTATAATTGTACGACTTCTTGAAGAACATTTCAAAAAAAAATGTCAAAATTGTATTATTATAAACTTAAAACATAAAAAATTAAACTTGAAAAGTTCTAAAAATTGAAAAAAAAATAACTTCAGGGCGTTAGTAAGTCATTAAACATGAATCATTAAAAACTCTAAAACTTTACTACAAATTATAAGCCTAAATAGCCAAACATCTTTGAGTATGCCTTAATATCACTTTAAACCATTTTTTTAATGGATCTAGCAATTTTCTTTGTGTTGAAATTTAGAAGGTCATTTTATTTTATGATAATACCATTGCTATAAAAAAATAAATAATTTACTAAACATATTTTTTTTTTTGTGTCATATATTTTTCTATACTTTATAGTTACAGGACATTGTCATAAAGAGTTATAATTTTGACTTCTGAACACGGAATTTTGTAAAGAATGATAATTTAACTTGGAACAGGGAATTTTTATCTTGGGACGGGAATTGCAGAAAATTTGAAATTTCCTTCTTCCAAATTGTAGAATAAGGGAGTTATAATATTTCTGAATTACAATAGCAATTGAAAATGTTCTTAGTAAATATAATTCTGACTTGGAACAGGGAGTTTTTGGAAATAAATGTGTGACTTGGAACAGGGGATTTCCGTAAAGAATTGTAATTTAGATTTTAGGAGAGGGTAATTTCATCAAGAATTATTTTTTGACTTGGAATAAAGAATAATTTTAGTGTTGAATTAGAAAGGAATTTAAAAAATCCCTGTTAAATTTTAGAATTTTAATTCTTTTATAAAATCCTCTGTTTCAAATCATAATTGTAATTCTTGTGACCAAAAATTAACTGATGTTCCAACTCGTTTGAAATCATTTAATTCTTCTGAATCATCTTAAATCGATCGGGAGAAACCCGGGAATTTATAGTATTATCCATCAGGTAGACACCCTTATTTGTTTTTATTCGAGTGTCTGATGATGATTGTTTAATTGTAGTATTATAAGATTAATTTGATGAATTTTCTTTGGTTGATGGAAAATGTATAAATGTAGTGGATAGATAGATCTTCGGCATGTCTGGTACAAAGGCAATTAAGGAAAAGCTGAACGGGATCAAGTCGTAGATTAAAAAGGAAGGGAATGCGTAATGTGGTCAAGGTTGTAAGACAAATGGATTGTCGGGTATTGCGTGCTCGCTCTTCAAACATCCAGTACTGCACCCATGTACACTCGGAAATGCTGCACGATACTCGCGAAAATATATTGCTGTATACTGCGGATATTTCATTGTTATCCAATTGTACCCAAAGCTATTAAGCAGCTAAAAGCTGGCTTTAAACTATCGATCCGATTTCAACTTAATTACACCTAGCATTGGACTGCCGTCTTGGGGGTCGTCAATCGATTTAATTCACGAGTCTACTACTAATTACTACATTTCTATATCTCAATTTCCATACAGACATAAAGTAGCAATGTTGCCTACTGCTCTCTTAAACTCGATTAAATTACGCTATATTGAAGCAATTGATCTATAAAAATCAGATATGTACCCTGACATCAGAAAAAAATGATAATAATAATTAAATATTCTTTTGAATCAGTAGGGTCTACTTTTGAACGAGAGTGATAGTGTCGCTTAGGGGCCGTCCTTGAATTACTTCATCAATATGAGGGGTGTTACAGTTAAATATTGACTTAATAAGCTTCAAAACCACTTATTCATATGGAAGATTTTACACTCTTTCCCCGACTCCCCGTTTTTAAGGGTATGTGACACAGCCAAATACCTACATTACCGACCTCACTTTTTCAATTTTCCGAATTTTTTTTTGAATCTAAGAACTTTTTTTATAAATAAAATTTCGGGCTGAAACTTTGGAAAATGTATGAGAAGACAATAAAATACGTTTATGTACCTTATTCAAGGAAGAACTTCGCGAAAAATTATTTTCGAAGAAATTAAAACTGGGTGCATTTTTTGAACCTAAGAACTTTTTTTATAAGTAAAATATCGGCTTCAAACTTCGAGAAATGCAAGAGCTGACAGTAAAGTACGTTTATGTACATTATTTGAGTATAAAAGATGCAAAAAGAAAAATTCCAACTAAGTGTCAACTCCGGTTCCGCTTGCCAGTTCGGTCGGTATTTTTGCGATGGGCACGACAATGCGAAGTCTGGCGGCCACTAATCGAGGCTCTATCAGCTGACTCGTCTACATCTGAAATATGGGGTCCACGCTGTCAAAGATTGATGATCCGGTGTTCTTACAATAATATTTTTTGAAAGTTGTGTCCAGCATAAAAGTTGAGTGAAATATGTTGTTTCAATGTTGAATTATGTAAGTATTGAAATCGCTATTGGCCTCGTTCAGTGGCCGCCAGACTTCGCATTTTCGTGCTCATCGCGAATACCGACCGAACTGGCAAGCGTTCTTGACATTTAGTTGGAATTTTTCTTTTTGCATCTTTTATACTCAAACGATGTACATAAACGTACTTCACTGTCGGCTCTTGCATTTCTCAAAGTTTGAAGCCGATATTTCACTTATAAAAAAAGTTCTTAGGTTCAAAAAATGCACCCAGTTTTAATTTTTTCGAGAATAATTTTTTGCGAAATTCCTCATCGAATAAAGTACGTAAACGTAGTTTATTGTCTTCTCATACATTTTCCAAAGTTTCAGCCCGAAATTTTATTTACAAAAAAAGTTCTTAGATTCAACAAAAAATTTGGAAAATTGAAAAAGTGAGGTCGGTAATGTAGGTATTTGTCTGTGTCACATGCCCTTAATAAATTCCACTTTTTTGCCTGTTTTCAAGAAACTTCCGCTTTTAATCTTCAGAAAGCATCCAGGTTCAGAATTAATCTTTTTTAGTTAAAAATTCTACTATTTTGTGAAAAAGTCAGCTTTTTTAGTAAAAACTTCAACTAATTAGCTGAAAGCTGAACTACTTTGTAAAAAATGCTTTTTTTGTTGTTGTTGAGGATTCATTAATTTCTTCAACTGAAAATGTAACTATTGCATTCTTGATTGAAAATTGACCTTTTTAAGTTAAAAATTCAACTATTTAATTGAAAATTCATGTATTTTGTTGAAAATTCGATTATTGTGGTAGAAGCTTGATTTTCTTGGTTACAAACTCATACTTTTCGTTGAAAATTCTATTTACTTTAATGTTAAACTCTTTTTTCATAATTTTTTTCTAATGAAGATTTATAATTTTAGTTCGAAATTCATTTTCTTCTTGGTTGAAATATCTAGTATTAAATTTTTCTCCGTGAATTCATCTTTTTTGGTTGAAAATTCAACTACTTTCAAAAGTTGAATTTCTTTGTTAAAAATCCATTTTTTTGCTGAAGATTCATCTATTTAGTTAAAAATTCATTTCTTTGATCAAAAATTGAGCCATTTTGTTAAAACATCTATTTTATTTGTAGAGATTCTAGAGAAAATTTATCTTTTAGTTCAAAATTCAACTGTTTGATTGAAATTTTGTGTATATTTTGTTGAAAATTACTGGTTGAAAATTACTTAATACATTTTCTCTACTGAATATTTAACTGTCACATTTTTGGTTGAAACCTGATCTTTTTAGTTTAAAATTCAACTATTCGGTTGAAAATTGATCTTTCTTGATTGAAAATTCATCTTTCCTGATTGAAAATTAACATTCTGGTTGAAAATGCATATTTTTCATTGAAAATTCATCTTTCCTCATTATAAATCGACTTACTTGCTGAAAATCCATCTTTTCGGGTATAAAGATCAACTTTTTTTAAATCGCTGAACTTTTTAGCTTGTAAACTGAACTCCTTTGTTGAAAATTCGACTTTTTCGGTAGAAAGTTCATTGTTGTACATTAAAAATTCAGCTATTTGTTTAAAAATTCAATTATTTTCCTAAAGTCATATTATTAATTCGTCCTTTTGGATTGAAAATGCATGCTTTATTATAGAAAAGTCATCCTTCTCGTTTAAAAATTCGTCTTTCTTTCTTTTTGATTAAAAATTAAAATCATATTTGGTTGAAATAATAACCATTACATTTTTTGTTCAGAATTATTTTGTTGTGTAAAATTCGTCTTTCTGGTTTCAAAATTTTACAATTTGGTTGAAGTTCAAATATGTTCTTGAAAATTCGTCTTTTGGCTATTAAATCCGTGTTTAGTCAACGACTAGTTTACTTTGGGTGGAGGGGGGGGGGGGCAAAACTACTTTTTTCTCAGCTTAAGATATTTCAAGTATTGGAAATTCGTATTGATAACAGTATTTGTAGAGAATTTTAAATCCCAAGCTCGCAATAATTAATGATGGAAACTTATTAAGGACGTCGGATATTTGTTTTGAAAAGAAAACATCAGCAAGTTGAGATGCCTTTTTTCCGGAAGTTGATTTTCTCTGTCGCTCGTAATTACTCGATTTCATGAGTCACTAGGCAAGTAGATTATAAGAGAATATACACTTGGTCGAAAGTATCGACTTTTATTACATCCTCGAACGAGAAATTCGTTGAAGGGTGCAGGCAGTAAAATCCGTGAACGATACCGTTCTTCATGCTCCTTTACGAGTAACTAATCGGCCCTGTTTTTATCTGTTTCAGAACGCGAGAGGCACTCCACCAACAGACTATCCGGGTGAGTAAAAAATTCTGATATCTATAGCATTTACAACAATAATTGCCACTCAATTACATCAGCCAGTGGGATTTCAGCTAAGAATTGGAAAAGGAAAACAAGGGTGCTCGTAGGTCACGAAAAATCTGGAAATCAGGAAAAAGTTATATTGTTTTATTCCGTTCATAAAAGATACTATGCCAAAGCTTGTACAAGATAGGAATCTGGTCTTTCAGTAGCAATGTTCAGGAAAAAGGAAAAATTAGTTCGAGAAAAATTAGGGAATTTTGAAAATGAATTTTTGCATTCACACTGGTATAATATTCTTGTTAGTAATTTATTGGCCTTGCATTTCTATTTCTTTTTTTGCATTTGCTTCCTCCTAACAATTATATTTTGAGTTACAAATTTTATTATTTGGTTGAAAATTTAATAATTTTATTAAGTGTCATCTTTTTTGGTTTTAAAATTGATCTGTTCTAGTAGACATTTCATCGTATTGGATTAAAAATGCAACTGTTTGGTTAAAAATTAATCTTTTATTGGTTGAGGATTCAACCATTTTGTTGAAAACTGTTTTTTATTGAAAATTTTTTTCAAATATATTTATATCTAGTATTTCATTATTCGTTGAAAATCAATCTTTTTTCATTGAAAATTGAAAATTTAACTACTTGGATATAAGTTAACGTAGACTCAACTCCAGATATAAGAACCCTCGGTTTACAATATTCCTAGAAATGATGGCCGAAAGAGAGGATGCGTTCAGTCAAGAATGACGAACAGCTGGAGGGCTGTAATCTCAGCGCGTCAGTTGCATCAGGTGGCTCCATGCGTCCAATCCAGAAGAAATGATTCATGTGGCCCTGCCTGTTTACGTTTGGATTCCCCCAATTTAGGATGAAGACCAAGGCAAGCCATGACCGAAACCGGTCTTATATCGGAGGCTTTGAGTACTATGTTGAAAATTTATTATTTCTAGTTGAAGGTCTCTTTGGTTGAAAATTTAACTATTTGGTTATAAACTCGTTTTTTCTTTAATTCATTTTTGTAACTGAAAGTGTAACTTTTTCATTTTTTGTTGATAATTCGTCTTTTTTTATTAAAAATTGCAACTGATTGTTTGGCAGTTGACTTTTTTTTACTTAAAAATCTAGATTTGTTGAATATTTGTCTTTTTGGCTTTGACTTTTGTGTTGAAAATTCGTTAAAAATGTATATTTTTTAGTTGAAAACTCATTTATTTGTTTGAAAATGCATGTATTATGTTGAAAATTCGTTGTTATTTTTCAAAGAAATTTTATATTTCTTGGTTGAAATATTACCTAACTATTACAGTTTCTGTTGCGAATTTATCTTTCTAGGTTAAAAATTAAACTATTTTGTTGAAAAATTAATTATATTGTTGAAAGTTCAACTCTACTTTAAAAATTGAAATATTTTGTTAAAAATTCGTTTTTTTGTTGTTGATATATTAAATATTACATTTTGCGTTGTGGCTTCATCTTTTTCTCGAAAATTAAATTCTTCGGGTTAAAAATTCAACTGACTTCTAAAAAAATCGTTTTTGGTTTTAACATTCAAAGTTGAAAGTGCAACTTCTTTTTGGTTGTATTTTAATCTTTTTGTTTAATTTGGTTGAAAATTTAACTATTTTTTCTATCTGATTTTCTCAATGAAAACTAAGGGATTTCGAGTAATAGTGAAAATTCGAGTACGGAAAGGTATCATCAATCTATCAAAGAAGGAAATTAATTATGCATTCACGAAGAACCGACCCAGCCCGATAATGTCACCTTGGCCTTCTCAGTTCTTTTAATCAAGCCCGTCGAGCTTGTAAGACGATTAACTTCGTTTTAGCCGTTTGCGCTAGTGCCAACTTCCGTTTTCGCGATTAACCCTTTCCACAATGCTTTCCTCAGTGTCGAGCTTCACGTTAATTACTGTAAGATTACTCGTCACGGAGGTCGAAGAGTTGAAATTTTCACTGAGAGGAAATTCATCCCTGACGGGAAACTCTTGCCAGTAATCTCACTCCACCAGTTTATTAACTAATTAAACAAAATTGAACAATTAATGAAATGACTGCAGTAAGTAATTCAATGATTCTTTATAGAATACGATGTTTAAAGAGCTCGAAGTGCTTCTCTTTAATTTCTTAAAATGAAGACTTTAGAAAATAAATGGTCATGTTGTAATTTGTTGACGAAGAAATTCTCAGGATGTATTTTAGTAATATTTTCATCTCCCCAAGTTGTAAAGCTTTCCTAGAAAGAAGTAGTAGCGTAAATCAATGCAAGGTCGAGGCGAAACTAAATTTTCCACGCATTTCGTTCATCGTACGATTACCACGTACAGGTGAAACGATCACCAGGGGATTTTTAGTACCTTCTGGAATGTTGTTCGCTTCTGAAAGTGGCGTAAGGATCATATATCACGAGGGGTGGGGGGGGGGGGGGTCATCAATTTATTCCTGCACTTTACACTTGTTTTTACCTTTTTATACATTCTGTTTAAAACATTGCTTAGTTTTGAACATTTCCTCTTCAATTTGGAACTTCGAAAGCAGCCTGTCACAAAAACTGAAAGAATTATGAAGAAATGCCTGAATTAAATTTTAATCAGGTGAATCAATTTTTTTCTATAATTAGAAAAATGTATGATATTGATAAATCGAATTTCAATAGGTTGTATTAATTGGCTTCGTTATGTTATGACGAGAAAAATAAAAAGGATACTAAAAAAATTAGAATTATTTTGCTGGATTTCCTTTACTGCTGCTAATCTTAACCGATTTTTATAAACTTTTTTCACTTTTGTCTAATTATATAAGGAAATTGATTTAGCTGATAAAAATGTAATTAATCATGTTTTCATAATTTCAATCTTTGTAAACGGAATGTCTGCCTTGGCTGCCGCGGCTAGGGTGGCATTCGCTTGCCCTGGGAAGGCTTCCCTGCCGGCGGCAGTAGTTTGGGACATGCTGAGATAGAATATGCTCTGAAGTATAATTTCCTATTGTAAACCAAAAATCAAAATTTTCACCTTTACAGAACGTTTAATTTAAAATAAAATGAGAAAGTATTGTGAAGATCGATCAGAGCTGCATTGAGCCCTATAAAGGTTGATTGAAAATTTTTTATCATGTTCTTAGAAAATGTAGAAAGTTTTTTTTCGCTCAATGAGCACGGGTGTTCAACTATGGACGGTAATCAGAAATTCGATTTTCAAATTGAAACAAGCGAGAATTTACTTTCCACGCCAAAACTTGTCAGCCGTCATCAGCGGTTCAGCCTGATGCAACTGCGCATTCGTCCTTATGGGAAGCTAACAACAAAAATTGAAAAATGAGAGAAAAATAATGGTTTTTTGCTAAATAATAAAATAAAATCATAAACTAATTTTCGAGAGTCTGTCGGTTAGGCCCTTATGCCATGCCACCTTTCATATATAAAAATTTGGTATGAAATTTGCGCGCCATTGTATTCTGTATTTTCTTGCAAGATAAACAGTGATCGAGCCCAATTTTCAGCGGGCGTAACGCAGATTCAGATGGTCGGCAAATTGCTCTCAGGTTTATTACGTCGTTACGATATCGCGAAGGCAGTCTGCCGTGCGAAATATTGAGCATTGTTACAATGTAACACGGCTAAACTTTCGTACTGACGTGCGTGAACATTTTCGAACAATAGCCAGTTTTCTTCTCTTGAACCGTGTGATATTTTCTTTCTTCCTAACTTCACTGATTCAAAACTTTCTTCGAAACTTTGGAGGAAGATCACTAGGTGGTCCAGAAAAAAAAATTGTCACGTGGCTTTAACTGATAAGATTGAATAGAACGATTCATTTTATACCTTGAAATGAATAATATAAATGAATTTCTTTTTTTGATTGCGGTTTTTTCCATTTTTTTTGTCACACCCTAAAAAAAAATGAAATGAAAATGTTATGAACGAGATTCTTAAATTTTTAATTTTTTAGGGTTTAGGGGAAAAATATGAAATTTGTTGAGTCTCCCCAGAATATTTTTCCAAAATTCGGAAGTCATCAAAATAAACAATTACCTAAAAAAACTTTAATTTCACAGTGAATTAAATTTTTTGTATCGGATATTTAATCAATTCTTTGTATGTAAATAAATGTATAATTTAAAAAGTTACTATGATCCCAATTTATAATTTGGAAGCTTTTAATTTGAAATGAACTAATACTAATCTATTCAGATTATTACAGTTTCCAAATAGGAATTGTCTCCAATGAAATTTAATTTTGATTCGTGAATTTTCTTATCTTCTGATTTCGGTGAATAAAATGGTTCATAAGAAATTATATTTCATCTTGATTTTAAATGAGTTGATTTTTTTTTGTTCACTAAGATTGTCTATGATTGTTATTATTAGGTAGCTACATCAATTATATAAAATCAGAAATATTAAATGTAAAAGTTATTTTCAATAACTAAAGCTTACTTTTTAAGTGAAAAATGTGTTAGCACCTTTGGTTGTTATTAGCCTTTGGTTATCAACAATTTGTAGTAACAAGTGAAACAGTGAGAGAAGTTTTTATCAACTAGCAGAAGTAGAGCGTGGCCTCACTTCCAGCTTGGCTTTGCGGAATGATAACGTTCGGTTCAGCGGCTCTTTGTTACTATACATATTTCTACTTCTACTCCCCTCCTTATTTCTTTATCCTCTCTCTCCGCCTCTCGATAAAGGTATACACACTCCATTGCGAATTATCGACACTTCTGGCTTCTAGCTTCTCAATTCGCTCAATTCACTCGAGCAGCTCCATCATAAAGAGCAGCAACAAAATGCTAAACTATTCATTATCGTTAATCTTTTTATCAGTCAAACGTCACTCGTGCGGTACAACATATGTACTAACGTGTTGATTGCTGCCTGCGATGATGAAATTCCGTTCTATTTTACCATTAAAAGGCCCAGTCCCTGCTTTAATTTCGATTACTTTCAAGTTTTTTCCCATGTTAATTTTTCCACTGAAAGGAACAGTCGTATTTTTTTCTTACACTTCGTTGACTCGTCACTGCGATAATAAATTTCATACAGAAATCCTATCTTTCATCAGCTGCGTTTGCTTGAAAGCAAAACGCTGAAGTTACAAAGTTTTATCTTTAAAGTAATCGTCAGAATGTCCTTTTTTCTTTCATTCTTTTCAATCAAATCAAAATGTTAACTTGCAACCAAGAACTCGTAACTACGACTTATGTATGTAAAGCCGGTAAATCCTCTTTAATAGGCTTACTCCAGCAGACTGCCTCGGTTACTTTGAAATTTCTCAAGGTCACTCTATGAACTATACTTAATATACTTAATTATACCGTCTTCTATTACACTGCTCAATACCCACTGTCCAAGGTAATTAATGTCATCGTTGCAGTTGCAGAACTGACTTTTATTGTTCCATTATATTCTTGCCGTACAATTGAAATAGTCATTCTTTTAGCATACAAAGACATCCTTCCTCTTAGACATTCATTTTGTGTATAAAATATCACTCCTCAGTACTATTCCAAATTTAGTTCACACAGAATTTCGAGGTTCAATGATTCGAATCTGAAATTCCTGGTCCGGTAATTTCATCACAACTTGCTTATCCTTCTGGGAATGTTTGCTGCCAATATTTTTTTTCGAACTTCTTTATTTTTCAGGATTTTGTTTCAAAGCCTTGAGTTTAGACTTTAGAGGATAGTCTTAAGAATAATTTTAGTGGAGACGAAAAACTTCTTTATCTTTTCCAATCTAAATGAAAATTACGACTTGTTACCTAATGCATTTCTCCTTTGTGCCTTGAGTACACGGTTATTACCATATAATCACTTGTCTAAGACAGATGAGACTACCGTACCAATTCTGTGTTATGGTGCTCAATAAACATGTTGTATTCAACCCCTCTGCCTTTAAGGATTTACACAGGCTTTGATCTCCTGTTCATTTGCGGTATATAGTCTATCTTATCATCACTAGCATTATATAATATACAACTCCTATCTCTTTCAGATATCGATTTCGATTGTGAATTCAATTTCCCTTCTACTATTCAAGTGAACTAAATATACCAACGATACCTTTCTGATTAGTATTTCTTGAAGCTCTATATGGTCTATATAGACAATTATATGGGTTCTAGATCATACCCTATAACAAAATTAAACCCTTCAAAGTCTCCTATTTCATAGAAAATTTGCAGAATACTCTTACTCAAGAGCGAGCTCAACTTGCGAAGACTCAATATTGCAAAATCTGCAGGAATCTTTAGGCTATTTGTCAAAAGTTATGCCAAGGAATTATAACTGGTCTCGAGAAATCTAACAATAAGTAGAGTTAATTTTGGAAGCAATCATGAGTACTATAAAGTTAATCCACTCCATTTACTGCTCCAGGTGTCAGAACTTTGCGTTCATAATGCAAGAATAAGGGAGACGAATTAAGGCTTATTAGACTACAGTGTATGAATATGTTGGGTTAATTTAGAGTATTATTAAACATTCCCTAACACTTTTGCAGAAGCGTGTTCTTTTAGGGTAGGGTTAAATCTATATCCGCTCTCTTCAGGCGGGATTTCTTTGTTCTCCAAGTTTAGTTTCTCGTCGTTGCCCCTTGATATTGATTTTCTAAGAAGCTGTGCAGCAGCTTACATATCTATCTATTTTGAGCAACACTTGTTAAATTCTCTGCATGTGTCTGCATTCTGCAACACTCAAATGGTTTCTTCTGATCATTAACATCAGTGAGGTGCTCTGTTGTGTTAAAATTGATCCCAGTTAGTCCCGAGTTAAGAGCGAGCTTGAAACTTTTTTGCAAAGCTTGCTGGAGTGTGTGTACTTTTTTTTCGATTATAGACTGTTTCCCGGACTTTAACGAGTGAAGCGCGAAACTGGCGAACCGCTATCTCTGTTGCAGACGAGAGTGTGCGGCGGGCGGCAGCCACGCTCACTCCACGTAAACTCGCTCACTCATTCTTAAGCCGGATAGAGGCGAAATTATTACCGACGCTCGTTGGTACGGCGCAACGCGGCGCCGCGATATCAGAGTCTATGGAATATAGCACGATGGAAGCGGATGGTGTAACCAAAGGAGGGCAGAGGGGGTGAAAGCGGGACTGCAATAGGGTTTGAGAGGCGGTCTGCGATATATAACAGAGCAATGCAGCTCGGGGAAAAGAAGGACCGAAGGACGAAGAGAGAAGAATCGCGATCAAGAGAGTCTGGCCACTAGATGGCTAGGAAGGTCGGAAAGGAGAGACGTGGAGACAGAGAGAGATGGTTGGTATACGCTGGAACTTCCGAAGTTATTCGCAACAAGCAGCTTGCTGGTCTGGCTTGTGGAATTCTACGCCCTCCTCCTCCTTCTCGTCTTCCTCCTCCACCACCTTTTTCACCTCCTCACTTCTCTTTATCCTCCCCCTGCTCTCATCCTCATCCACCTTCTGCCACCGATTGCACAGTATCTCTCCCCCCCCCCCCTTCCCTCTTCCACTCTTAAACTTCCCCTCCTTCCCTTCTTCTCACTCTCTCGTTAATGGCTCCCAAGAACTTACTACCTACGCCACAACCTCTACCTAGGCAACTATAGGTATGCACCTGAACTCTTGTGACTGCGTCAAAGACGCTCGAACGAGTAGCAAAAACACTTATTTCCGTTCCTTTTTAAAATCAACCTCGCGGAAACTTCTCCCAGGGCGGATGTATCGACCTTCTGTCAAACCAATAGGCGAGAGAGTTGTTACGGAAGCTTTGATCTTCCTCTAGATACCTTCCGGGAATGATCTCATGTCATGCAAAGATCTGGACATATATCCAGATCTTTGTATATAACTTTCTGAATGTGATTTTAAACACCTTGACCTGTTTAATCTTTTAGACGTGTTTCCTAAATCAACTAGTTGACTGATACCTTCGACCTCAGATGATCAGGTTTGCAGAGTAGGCAGATCTCCTGGTCCTAATCAGATTTAGTTGATTAGACACCTGGATTGAGATGATTTTTAAGTTGATTAGGTTCCCCTTTGATCAGATAGGTATACTTGTTTTAGGTAGGCATTTCGGCTGGTCTGTTTTTGTATTCTTGAATGCATCTTAGCTGTTAATTATTACCTCTCATCCAAATAGTGGACGTCATTGTCCTAAAGTAAAGGTCGATTTGGACAGTTTAGGAGGTCGAAAGTGGAGTTTTTGCTGGTCATGAAGGGCGGCAAATTGGCCACGCTTTCTTAATTAAGGATAGTAGAAGGACCCTTGCTTTTATCATGCAGCACTTGGCGGAGGGGTATGTAGTAGGCAACCGGGTAATCTTTGATCTTGGCACTTGGCAAGCGCTTTCGTTGCTTATTGGATATCCAAGAGAATTACCGTCCTTCGTCTTCCACTCGCTAAACAAAGCACGATATTATCTGCCTCGTAAAGCTGGATTAGCAGTTTTGCTCACTATCCACAGGAACTTAACTATCGCGATACGCTGATCCTTTGGCGGGATATTGACTCCGCTAACAACCAGATAACGTTCTCCACTTTTCAACTTTTGAACGTTATCTAATGGTTCCTATTTTATCACTTTGGAGATTTGTAATCTTTATTTGATTAATGAAATAGAATACTTGAAATTGTCAGAAACTAAGCTTCTCTGAAAGAGGCATATTCTTCAGAAAGGAAACTGATTAACAGAAAGTATTTTTTGCATCTCGACGACTCTAAATTCGGGAGATCCTTTCGTAATAGGAATAATTAAAATGCATCTTGTCACAACTCAAGGGAAAGAATTTCACAAGATTATGACATAATTACATGAACTCTCTGCACATGTGTCAAGTACCTCATATTTGTCTCCACAATTCCTGTTAATACTCTAACATCACCATCTTCATCTTGGCTCAGCCTCATTATCCTATTTTCACAATTACACACGAAACCACATGCTCTTGTCTTTGCAGATGTGTAGAATTCCTTTTGGCAATTCTATCAAATTAGTTTTCCCGAATGATTTAATTTTGACATTAGCGTGTTCATCAATCCGAATTCTCATATTTAAACTATTTCACACGAGTTTCAGAAACATTATTTGACCATTTCTCTTTCTTTGCGATTAACAAGAAAATTCGTATTAGTGAGAAGTTAGCAAAACACTGCCCATTCTAATTGTATATAATTATTGTGTCGATCCGCCTCGGTTTAGTTATCACAAGATCGCTATTATATCCACGCGCAGGTTTTCGCTTTCTTGAGGGACTTTTCTTATTAGAAGAGTGACAAAGAAACTTTGTGTAATTAAAGTTTCAGTCCTAAGAGGGTCTTGTTGCATATAATATTTCCTCATGAAGTTCAATTAAGATTGAAGACAGATGTACAGGTGTGCCGAAATGTTTTTTTCTTGAGGTTTTTAGCTGTTATAGGATGTTAGGGATACTTAGCGCCCTACTGATTCTTTCGATGAATAGTATTACGGGATTAAGGAAAGTAGGTGTCAAAGTATAAGCAAATGAAAAAGTAAGTAGAAGAGTGTGATGGTTATGCATGGAAAAGTCTGAACCAAGCGTATCGATTGCTTGGTTTGCAGTATATGTATACAAGGTGGAAGCTGAGGGGTGAAAATGGGTGGTTGAGAACCCGACGCCCTCTTCGTTCTCGTTGTTGTACGCCATCGGCGACACGAGGGTCACCAACCCGCTGCAAATCAATTTCACTATAGTCGAACTGCTTTTCTTCTGAGAACAAAGAAATATTATCTCTCTCTTGACTTGTCGTTATAACAAGGAGACACTTCATATCCACACCACAATCATTGAGTAACACGAAAACATGCTTTTCTAATTACCATATTTTGAGTCCTTTGGAACACAACTAATACGAGGACACTATTGTACTCGAAATGCTTTTTTAAAGACTAAAAGATCCGTGTTTTTATGTCAATTCTTGGAAAGAGTGATCGACCTGGGGTTTAAAATGGGTTTGTTTGTGACGCCCGCGCGGGTAAAGTAATAATTGTGACCTTGTCCCATTCAATATAGAGCAATGAATTGATGCATCCCATTGTGCTTTCACGCGATATTTCTTTCTCCAAGTACACCTAGTATATAAAGTAAAGAGTATCTACAAGGTGTAACTGAATCGGTGACCTTCCCGTAAAGCGATCACGTTATCCGTGTAGAGACTGTAGAGGAGGGCTTCGGAAATATCTTTTCAACGCTCTACGACTTATCGAAAATGTTGCTGGGGTGCGGGACACGCGCTGTAAATATAGTTTCCTTTAGAAAAAGACAAGGGGATTGTGGTCACTGAAGCTGTTCCTGATCTGTGTCTAGAAGATTGTTCACTGATTCGATTACTCATGGCGAGTGATATAAACTTCAAACCTTCGGGTGTAAGTTTTTTTCCACTAAAATAGAAGACATCTCTCTCACTAAACCCACCTCGAATTCAAGTATATAAAACAAGTACGATCTGCAAGTTTAAAAATCAGTCTGCAAATTAAACTTCAAGTTATTTCGAAGCTTCTTTCAGGATCAAAGTAAAATGCACTTGATCAAATTTACAGAAAGCCTGCAACCTTCCACAGACTTGAAGTATTTCATTATAAAGGGAGAAGAGACTAGTAAAGTGGCGTAGAGTAGAAAGCAGGAAAGTCGAGTGGAGGCCACATATTCACGATACAAGGCGGACATCGACCCTCACAAACTCATCAACACTCAACACGCAACCTCTTCGTGGGCCCTTTTTCAGTCCTAGAAGGCACTCACCTATCCGATAAGACTTCCCTCTTAAACCACATAACAGCTAGATTTGCTCATCTTCGAATTTGCATGCCCACCTTGTGATAAATACACACAGAATAATCTGGAAAGATCCCGTCATCTCAACTCAGCGTCCCAGAAACCTTGCAGCTTCTACATCCAGATAAATCTCCAGCATCGTTCATCATCCATTAGGCTCGAGCGATCATAATACGCGTCCACTGTTGAATGAAATACCAGTTATCTCCGCCTATTATCGTTTATTATTTATCATATTACCAGCCCCCCGGTCATCAACTAATATGTTAATCTAATATACCGGGCTACCGATCTCATCTTGATAATGGCCGATCACAAAATAGCGTTACTTTCCCGAAAGACAATATTATATCCAGCTGAAAGGGGAATCTCTCATCTACCCTACACATCGCACCCTCACTATCGATAAGTTCTTTCAAGCTTAGCGAATTTACGAGGTTGTGTGTAATTTCGTATTCATAAAATGGCACGTGGTATCTAATCAAGTAATCGACTTATTAGATTCTTGATGATGATACTTTACTGTTGACTGAATCGAACAGCAGGAGGCGGTCATTAGTGATTCTAACTTCACATTCTTGTAGGCACTGGGTATTACCAAAACAGGCTTTATCGATCTCTCAACATAAGGTTGTAATTCTTGACTTGCAGATTTACATACTTTCACCATTATTCGAAAACGATAGATTTTATTTTCCAATTGTTTATATGTACTTTCGATACGCTGAATATGACAAGGATAAGTCGAAATGGATAGCGTTGGATACAAAGTTTGGGCAGCATTATAAATAAACAAATTAAATTGGTAATCATTTAATTAGCACAGATTTCAATTTTTCAATAATAAATATGAATTAATTATAAATTTAAATAAAAAAATTAATGTAGTTTTTACTATACATTCGGTATCTAATAAAGCAAGAAATAAAAGGATTCAATTCCACAAAAGAAACTTGTTTCGATTATGACTACTATTTTTGGTACGTTCTTTGTTTAAAGTTAAAAGTTTCAGAGTGAAACGATAACAATATAATGGTTTAAAATTGAATCCTTTGAAAATGCAATAATTTCGTGTTAAAGGTTTATAATAATTAGATGATTTCAAATTAAAATATTCATAAGTAGACAGGTTGTCTAGAGGACCGGCAAATCGCTATCTATGTGCTTTGTTTTTACTTTATCTTTTCTTTATTGTTTAGCCAAGAATCAGAGAGAGTATAATCTGATTTTTTCGTTGACTTAAGTTCTTTTAATATTAATTATGTGGGAGTAAAAACTTGTTCTCTTAAAGAGGTTGAATGCTATCAGAATTCTTTGTGAAAGAAGTCAGAATGTAGAATAATAATAATGAAAATCAAATAAATATTTATTTTTAATTCTAATGATACTTCATGTTTACTTATTTTATTGTATATTTTACAAAAATATTCCTTTCAGCAGATTCACCAAAATTTTGACAATAATGGTGATAAGTTGATGCGTATTTATACAAATTGACCTTTAAAATTATCCCAAGGACAATTGAAATTTTTTTATTATATTAGATTTAATTTAAGTATAAATTTAGTATATAAGATTTTATTAAGTTTTAAAAATACTGAATATTGAAATATTGAAAGATTGGATAGATTTTAGAACGATGAGATTTTCATATTTCGAGTAAAAAAATAAATGTACCATTATTTGCACTGTTGAAAATGTACAGTTTTATCCCGATTCTTTTCAAATTGATTTGATTGATTTGAATTAATTTGACTTGCATGTATTTTAATTTGAAATAAATAGGTGATTTTAATTTGGTGATGCTCTAATTTTCTAGGTTTCTAATTCCGATTCATATAATTTTGTAATTTACTGGCTTTAAATTAATAGTCCATTTTGCATATCAAGCGAGACCATAAAAAGACTTCGCTGCCTCGATACACACGATATTTTATGTAATAAGAGTAGGTTCGCCGAGTTTTCTCATGATATTACGCCTCAGGTTTGACGTTAGTTTGAAGGTACAAGCACCGCGTAGAACAGAGCGCGTGGGTCGAAGTAACGAACGCGCATGTGCGCGCATTTGTCGCGGACAGTAAAGTGCGCTATTCCGGCCTAGGCCGCTAAAGTACCCCACCACCAAAAATGACCTACTTTGCTGCTCCAAACCACGCTCAAAAAGCGAGGAAACCATACTCGTGTTACATAAACAATTTTAATGCTTTCATTTGAAAATAGCGTCCAATTTTTAAATAAACAATATTAGATGTTTGGTCTTAAAATTGCCGAATTTGAAATCTCTAATTTTTCATTTGAAATGCTTATTTTCGTGATTAATTTTAAATCTTGAATTTTCATTTCCTTCTCTTGGCACTTTACAATTTGCACATTGTCTTTTGAATCTTGAGCGAAAGAAAATCGACATAATATGTAAAATATGAGTTCTATAGTTCTCCTGTCAAGAAGTGTAAATAAGAAATAACAATTCAATTACGTACCTACACTATCTGTAAAATACAAGGGTCATGTCCTTTGGTAGGATCGACAGAAGATACAGTAGCTGACTCGGTAGCTTCTTGAGAGAAATATCGATCTGCATTCCTCTGGATGCATCCAAGTCAGCAGAATCCGGAACGTATAGATATGCGATATAGTTGACGGTGTTTTCAAGACTGCTATTGTGCTTGAATTTCCATCTTGAGGAGTTTATGTCACAGAATTGTCTTTATAAAAATGTGCTCTATTTATTTCTTGATCTCATTTTCTTTTCGCGCAGTTTTGTCTAATAACGATTCTTCATTTTCTGTTGCAGGGATTTGGAACACGACCTGAGTCTCTCTGAAGATAGCGATGATGAAGGAGAAAAGGTGAGATGAGTTTATATAAATATAAAGTAAAAGTGGAAACTGCACTTAATTTCGACGAAGAAATACTGAGGAATTTTAAGAGAATTGTATATTTTTACTGATTTATTTTTATTATTCCTTAATTATTGAAAAAGATATTAATATTATCAACATAATTATAATATTTATGAACGATTTGGTCAAATGATCTTTTTAATTATATTGGTCTTCTTGCGTTTTTCTTATATGTCTTTAGCATTTTTTAAATAACTGTTTAAAAAGATTTTTGAATACTTGCTAATATATACTTGACAGTTATTAATCGAAGAAGGTATGTTTTTCTTTATAGTGTAGAAAGTCTTGATAATTTGACAATTAATTTTGATCAACTATAAATAATTTTTGTTTTAATATGATAAAATCGATGAGCACATAACTTAGATCTCTTGCAAAGAGTAGCGAACTAAAATGTTGCTAATATTTACAAATCGAAACAACTCAAATTGATCAAGTATTGAAATTTAAACAATTTTTTATTGAGTGGGAACCACTGGGATCTAATATAGATATTATTCAAGCCCAATCTCTCAGAATGAAATTCATTTCGTTGGTACTTGATTGGGCACAAACATAGTGATTAGTGAGTTATAATGAGAATTCAAAGAGTAATCAAAATGCAAATAAATTTACTAATTGGTCCTTGCTTTACCTTGTCAGAAAATAAGGGCCACTTAGACGCTAATTTGCAGAAATGGGGTAAAACCTTCTTTGATATAATAATTCCTCATTGTAATTTTTTGTAAACATTTTAATTACAGATTTTGCCACCGAGGCCGATACCAGATCTTTCCGCCGAGTGAGTACATTTATTATTTTTATATAATTGTAAAGATTCTATGATAAGTAAAGTGTCATTTAAATTACTCAAATTGAATGGCATCAATGATTAAGATTTGAATAGTGTTTTTTCAGATTAAATCAAAACTTCATGTTAATTTTAAACTAGCAGTTTCTGTTTTTTTTACCTAACATGGAAAATATAAACAATTTCAAAATCCATTATTAAATACATTTATAAATATTTAGGTCTAAAAGTTTTTGTAACAATGATTAATATTTTGAATTGAA
>CAKNXH010063957.1:22927-66492 GCA_932178445.1 Andricus quercusramuli | reverse complement strand
GAACGATTTTGAACAGAAAACGTTTCGAATGAAATAATTTTTGATTAGGTAAAATTTCGAAAAAAAAGGTGGTCAGTATTTCGAATGGAATGAAAAGGAATAAAATTTGGGCCATTTCTAATTTGAAATACATATTTGAAATTGAAAAATTTTTAATCAGAAGCTCTCAAGATTGAAAAATTTCAGATTAAAATATCGAAAATATGACCATTTTAAGATAATAAAAATTTAATATTTTCAGACTAGAATTTTCAAAACTGAATAATTTAAAATTCAAAGGAATCGAAATTGTTATTACATACAAGAATTATAATTTAACATTGAAATTGATTAGACCTTAAAAATCTACGTGAGCTTGGTTATTTTCCTCCTCTAAATGTGGAATCGATTGTGGCTATACCTGATATCAACGCATGTAAATGTATTTTCTCGTATCTTAATGCGTGCGAACTAAATATTTAAGCTATTGTAAATATTGCATTGTATTCACTTTAAATCTTATGTAATTGAAATGTATAAAACCAAAGTGTAGCCGAAATAAGCCCTCATGGGTTTCAAAAGGCTTAAAAAAAAAAAATTGATTAGACAAATTTTCCTAAGATCAACAAATAAATTAACCTTCAATTTCATCGTTCAAAATGAAACGATTTTCGATGACTTATAAACCTTTAATACTGCATTATTAAAAAAAGTTCAAAAATAAAAATTAATTTTAGATGGGAAATATTATAAATGAAAAAATTTCTACTCCAAAACATTGAAAATTAAACAAATCCAAACTTAATTTAAAACTGAGAAAATGTTTAGTCACGAAGTATTGTCATATTAAAACTTTTTTATACTGAAACCCTTCAAAATTGTAGTTACTGTAAGTAAATTTAAATCGTTTAAAAATTAACAATTTTTGTTCTAATTTTCAAATGGTTAATTATACTTTTCAAAACTCAACTATTTCAATTTTAATTACAAAATTGTTTAAACAATTTCATCCATAAAAAAATTTACCACGCCGTTTTTCAAAAATTGGCAAGAAGCGATAGTTTGGTAGAAATTGGAAAAATTATTGTCTTAATTTTTCATTTTTTTAATTTATTCTGGAAGCATTTAATTCAAAATTGTTTAATATGAATCCTTTTATCTGAAAATTGTGCAACTGTCAAGTCTCTCAATTTGATATTCTACGATTTCGAAGAATTAAAAATAAAAACAGATAATTTTTTACGTTTCAAATTAAAACCAAACAGTTTAGGATATTTAAGTTTGAAATTATTAAATTTAAAACTGATTAAAATTATTATACATATAACATTTTAATTTTAAATATTGTGAACCTTTAAAATTTAATTATTCTAAACACTTTGAAAATATCTTTTCTAATTGCAAACTTTCAAAATTAATGAATTCTCAAGTGTTCAAAATTAAACAATTCCAAACATCGTTTAAAAATTGAAGCATTCTCAAATGAGGATCTTGAAAACAATTTTATAGGATGTCAAAATGACGTATTATATCTGTCACATTTGACATGCCAGAAAATTCGCGAGTCATAAAACAGGCTAACAGCGAGCAGAAACATAGGAGCTCAATGTGAACAAAACGAATAAATGAATTGGAAGATTATTAGTAGCAATAATTATTAATTGAAAATATTGGTTAATTGATTAAATTTTTTTAATTGCAGTTTGGCAGGACCATTGCAGTTGCTTCCGCCAATGCCTGCAGCACCACAACCACTCCTGGCCCCGATGTCACCGCTGGCAATGTCGCCGATAGGTCCTCTATCGCCTGCGAGACCTCTGAGTCCTCCAGCGTCCTCTCCACTTATAAAGCAGCCGAGTCCGCAGAGAATGCTCTCACCATCCATATCGAGTCCTATGAATAAACGATCGCCCAAGCCTATGGTTCACCAAAGACCCCCGAGTCCACCCGGAGAGGCACCTCCAAGTTCCGGAAGTGCCAGTTCCAGCTCGGATTCCGGATCGGATTCTTGCTCGGACAGCAGCGACGATTCGGAAGATGAGGTGACCCAGCCGCCGATCAAAGGCCCGGCCACGCCACCCTCGGTTTCCCCTCCGGCACCCGTTGAGGAACCACCCTCGGCCGTGAAGGAGTCGCAACGTAAATGGGGCCTCAGTTCCTTTATGAACAAGGCCGCTCCGCAGTCTCGCGATCAGAATGCGGAAACCAAACCACCTCAGGTAAATTTCAATTAGATTCATCGGTTTTCTCCACCTAAACATCGGCAGGTCAGGGAAAACCTGGAAATCATGATTTTTTTGTCAGGAAAAGTTAGGGATTTAAAAATAATTGCAAAAAGTCACTTTGTCACTTTTTTAAATACAAAGATTGTTTGAATCACTTTTCTTTCAATAAATCAACCAATGGCTTTACATACTTTGTTTTTAAATATTTCAGGGTAGGTATTTAGAAAGATTCCAAGGAATTAAAAAAAATTTCAATAATTTAAAGGGATTTTTAAGATCTAAATTTTGTTTTAAATGGCAAGGAATTTACACGAGCTTTAAAAAGTTTAAAGGGATTTCAAAGGATTTAACATATTTTAGAGTACATATTTTACAATTATCCGAGGCAATTTCAAGAGCTTACAAAATTTTCGAGAAATTTAGATGTATTTGAATGAAATTAAACAATTTAAAACAATTTTTAAGGTTTTAGAGTATTTTTAAAAATTCCAAGGAATTTTCAAGAGTTTTAAAAGTTTCAAGGGATTTTAAAACAATTCAAAGGATTTGAAATATTTTATGGTATTTAAAAATATTTCAAGGCATTCTTAATAGATTTCAATAATTTGAAGGGATTTCAAAGGATTTTTAGGATTTAGGGAATTTTTAAAAATATAAAGGAATTTTCAAGAGCTTTACAATGGTCCAAGAGATTTCAAAATATTTCAAAGGTTTTAAAATATTTCAGGGCATTTGAAAATATTCCAAGGCATTTTTAATAGATTTCAATAATTCAAAGGGATTCGAAAGGATTTTAAAGATTTTAGAGAATTTTTAAAAATTCCAAGGAATATTTCCAAGAGCTTTAAGAAGTTTCAAGCGATTTGAAAATATGTATTCCAAAGGATTCGAAATATGTTAGGTTATTTGAAAAGATTCCATGGCATTTTTAATAGATTTCGACAATATTGAAGGGATTTTAAAGGTTTTAGGGCATTTTTAAGAATTCCGAGGAATTTTTAAGACCTGTAAAAATTGTCAAGAGATTTCAAAATATTGGAAATATTTCTAGATGTTTGAAAATATTCCAAGGCATTTTGAATATATTTCAATAATTTCAAGCGATTCCAAAGGATTTTCAAGGTTTTAGGAAATTAAACAAAATATCAAGAAAATTTGAAGAGCTATGAAAAATTTCAAGAGATTTCAAAAGAGTTCGAAGGATTTGAAATATTTTTGTGTACTTCAAAAGATTTTAAGGCATTTAAAAGAGATTTAAAAATGTTTCATTGAATTTATAAGAATTTAGAATATTTTAGGGTATTTTAGGAAATTCCAAGGAATTTTTAATACATTTATATGATTTGAATGGATTTCAAAGGATTTTAGGGTGTTTTTAAAACATCCAAGGTATTTCCACAAGCTTTAAAAAGTTTCGAGAGATTTCAAAAGAAGGGTTTTCAAGGCCTTTCCAAGTGATTAAAAAATTTTCAAGGAATTACTAAGGATTATAATGATTTTAAGGCCATGTGACGAGTGGGTGACGTGACCAGATTCCTACCTTACCGACACTTTTTATTTGTAAACTTTCACACGAATAGCCACATCGAGTTGAAAATTTGGGATAATAAATAAGAAGCACTAAGAAATGCGGCTCTGGTCCTAAATTTTAATAATTATGGAAAAAGCAAAAAAAAAAAATTATTTAAAAAAAAAAGCTTTTTCATAATTATAAAAATTCAGGACCAAAGCCGCATTTCTTAGTGCTTCTTATTTATTATCCCAAATTTTCAACTCGATGTGGCTTTTCGTGTGAACATAAGTGTACAAATAAAAAAAGTGTCGGTAAGGTAGGAATCCGGTCACGTGACCCACTCGTCACATGGCCTTAAATGATTAGAAAAAAATAATTCGGTCGTAAAGAATTTCGGAAGATATGGAATGATTTTGCAGGACATATGAGGTTTTGAAATATTAAAAAAGCTTTCAAGGGATTTTATGAGATTTCCGAGGATTTCAATGATTTTAAGGAATTTTGAAATCTCTCAAGGTGTTCTATAATATTTTAATGAATTTCAAATCATTTATTCACAAGAATTTATTGATAAGAAGAAGTGAATTTCCATTCATTTGGAATTCACCCTGAATTCTTTTAAATTCTTCTAAATTCACTCAATTCAATGGATTGTTTTGAGTTTATTTATTTATTTTATTTATTCTAATTTCTCTATAGATTTGAGTAGCCACTCTCAGTGAACAATTTCAAGTCGCAAACTTTTGACAATAAACAATTTAATATGTACAGAATTTTAACGTTCAAACGTTTGAATCAGTTGTACTATTTAAAGCAAGATTGTAAATGTTGTATACTCATTGAAAAATTGTTATGAAAAGATGGTAACAGATCTTTTAATTTTTCAGGATGAGGTATCAAGACCGGACGATTCACCAAATGCACCAACGGAGGTGAGATCTCGTCGAGACTCGAATTGGCAACTAGACGATGAGTTGAAGAGAACACGAAACTCGACGACGATGAGCGTCTTGAGTGACAGCGAACATCAATCGGATACAGACAAGCCACCGGTGCAAGAAGAACCTGAGAAGCCGAAGCCTCCAGACGTTCGGAAACGCGGACGGCCCAGGAAGTCAATCAAGAGTCCAAAAACCAACCACCGGACATCGGACGAAGGTTTGAAGAGTGCGACGAAACGCCGGGCTAGCTCCAACAGTCTGAAGAAGAAGGTGCCTACCTCTAAGCCGACCCTGAGTACTAGCGACGATGGTAGCGATGCTAGGTCTCCGGCTGCCTCCAGCGACTCCGACAGTGATCATCCACCCACCATCCCTTCTGCCTCGACTGCGAAAATCCCCGTGAAACGTAGAACTCGGCCGAGTATCTCCTCAAACGAGGATGGAAATGCTTCTGATAAAAACAGCGGATCCGATGATGAAGATGCGCGATGGAGGCGCGTTTCTATGAAACGCAACAAGCTTTCTGAATCACCCAAGAAACAGGAGAAAAAGAAGAGTCCTACGAAAACAAAACCCAGGAGGCCCAGGTCTCGGGTTACCAATAATTCTGGTTTGCGCTCGGATTCTGATAGCGATTCTGAATTTACGAGCAGCGAAGCCATGAGAAATAGCAGAATTCAGGTACTTATTTTTCTTTGTAACGTTAAAAAGGATCCTCGGGTCTTGCAGGAGTCTTGGGCTCATTTAAGTGTGATATTCCATGAACGAGATGTTCATTAGTTTTCATAGATTATTAATATATTATTTACGAATGATATATTTTGTAGGCTGACAACGACGAGGTGAGATGACCAATGTCCATCAATTTTCCAATGAAGGAGAATCCCAATCGCTAGTCGTCCATCGATTTTGCAAAGACATGGCATGGGAGAACAAAAGTGTCTATAATTTGGACGCGAATATTCATCCCGATGATCTGGAAGAATTTTTCTGACTATTAATCTCGTTCATCGGGACGAATAGACACTTCGTAAAATATAGATTATATTATGTTTTTCGTTGAGGTACCACAAAATTATGTAAATATCCTCGAATCCTAAAAGGTGCGTTATTTTAAAACAACAAAGCCAAAGCTGAATTAGATGGACGACTGGTAATCTTTTTTTCTATTTCTAGTTCGGTACCTCCATGTTGAAAGAACATCTCTCGAAGTGTACTTCTAAAAACGACCATCCTGGCGTTGGTGGTCTGATTTGAGTTGGCCCCTCGTTTTAGTACGCTTATGCGGAATATCTGAAATGCAACGGGAAGACAAATTTAATAATTAATTCTCTCTAGTTTTGTATATTATTTTGAATTCAGTCGAATTATCTTTAAATTCTCTGAATTCCTCAAGTTCTTCTCAATTAATTAAATTCTTCTCAATTTCCTAAATTCCCTTAATTCTGCAAATTCTATGGATGCTTTGTATTATTTTGAAGTCCTTGGAAATCTCAGAATTCCGAAAATAGAAGAAATTTCACGAATCCAAGGAGTTCAGAAGAATGCAGATAATTCAGATAAATTCAAGGAATGAAGATAATTAAGAGAATTCAGGGAATTCAGATGAATTGAAAAAAGTCAGATTAATTCAAGGAATTGAAAGGAATTCTGGAATTCAGAATATTTCAAGACAGTTAAAAGAATAAAAAAGAATATAAAGAATTAAAAAGAATTCAGGGAATTCAAGTGGCTCAGGCAGTTTAGAAGAATTCAGAGAAGTTTAAGGAATTAAGATAATACAGGAAATTTATTTAATTCAAGATATTCAGACGAATTGGAGAAATTCACAATAATTCAAGAAATTCGGGCAACTCAGAGGATTTATATTAAGTTGAAATAATTCAAAAGACAGTAAAAGAGTTTGTAATTTTTCAAATTCTTAAAGGTTTTAATTCAAAGTAATTCAAAAGTATTAAAAAAAATCTAAAGAACTCGAAGGAATTCAGTGTCAATTCCACGAATTCAAGGGATTCAGGGAGTTCAAAAGAATTGAGGGAATTCAGAGAAGTTCAAGGAATTCAGATGAAGTATAATATAATATGAATTCAGTGTGAATTCCACGAATTCAAGGCATTCCAAGAACTTCAGAATCTGCTAGGAATTAAAGAAATTCAAGGTGTTTAAAAGAATTCAAGGAATTCAGTTCAAGCAATAAAAATAATCAGGAAATTTAAGGAATTCCAATGGATTGAAGAAAATCGGATTATTTCAAAGAATTTAGAGTAATTTGGGGAATTCGGAAGATTTCGAGGAAGTTAAAAGAATTTAAAAGACAGTGAAAGAGTTTCAAATCGTTCCAAGCAATTCAAAAGAATTAAAAAGAATACACAGAACTCAAAGGAATTCAGTGTGAATTCCATGAATTCAAGGAATTCCAAGGGCTTTAGAATAATCCAAGGATTGAATTAAAAAGAATTCAAAATAATATACTAAACGTTCGCCGCGTATGTGTAATAAAAACGAGGGGCCAACTCAAAAGTACACTCCGACTGACTTTCTTTTAGCGTTCAGGTAACAGTTCGTACTGCTGATAAACAGGGTACTTTTTACAAGTTCGATATCTTTAAATGATTCCAAGAATATTCCATGTATGCAATTTGTTCCAATTTCATGAATTTTTATTATACTAATATGTAAACTTTTTTTTAAGGTCGCTCGTGTTCCACCCCGACCAAGAGCACCTTTGGCTAGGACTACTTCGGACAATTCGGACAGTGACAACAGCCCGGCATCTGGAAAGCGGCAAGAAGAAGATGGTGGCAATGTTCAGGATAAAAAGAAGAGCGACACTCTACGAAAACTCTTCTCGTCGGCCAAGGGTGGTGGCAAAGGTGGTGGCAAGGGCGGAAAAGGTGGCAAGGGAGGAGGCAAATGCGGAATTTATGTGGAAGAATATACATCAAACAACACTCCAACGGGTGGAGAGAGCCCTTACAAAAGACTTTCCTCATCGCAGACTCCCTCGACGCTTCCTATCCCTCCGGTCAGTTACGTCAACGGTTTACCTAGTGTACTCTGTCGGCTCGATTTGAGTCGAATTTCACATATACCACAGCCCTCTCGGGGTAAAGAACTTAGACAACGTACAGAGCTTCCCGACACCAGGCCGTCTTCCAGACAAAACTCCTCGGTACCTCAATCACAGAGACCTTCAACTCCTGAGGAGGGGGAGATCGTCGAAACCCCTTCCCTGGATGTAAGGACTCAACGCGATGGACTTTCAGTGATGGACACGGACTCAAAAACGAGAATTTTGATTAAATCCGAGGTGGATATGAAACCTTGTTCTGTAAATATTATTAATATGTGCAAAGGTGAAGGTGATAGTGCCGGTTTGTTGAGCGCAGCGAGTTGTGCTGGTACGAGTGTCAGTGGTGCTTTCAGCGGCAACGCGCCCAAGCGGAAACGTAATCCGAGTTGCAGTTCGGTTTCTAGTTTGAGTACTGTGTGTTCGGTAGACGTCAAAGTCAAGATTGAGACCAAGGAAAAGAAAAAGAGGAAACGGAAGCACATGGAGACTGACGCCGTCGCTTCCAGGCCTTCTTCCAGTCAGGTAAATCAAATATTTGAAATTATTTCAGGGAAAGTCATTAGTTTTGTGTATAATATTAATTTAAAAAGAAATTTGCATAAAAATCAAATCGACTTTTAGTTAAAGTGGCCAAATATTTTCTATATTTATAAAAAAAAAAGTATTTCTGGATGAATAACGTATGTATTTTATTAGACGTGGAATGAAAGTATTTCAAAATAACTGCTGATGTAGCGTAATTTTCTCCTGCTCTTACAATTTAGCTGATCCATCACTCACTTTTCTTGAAGTTCTGTGCTATTTTTATCCACGTGTCATTATTTTAGAATTTGGTTATTCAGAATTCAAATTTGAGTCTAAAAATATATTATCGTTATGAAAGAAACACAGGTTTGACCGCTTGACTTAGAATTTCCATTTTAGTTCTTCATTTTAAAGCGTACGCTTTTAATGTCAAGAATTTAAAAATGCAGCTTTGAAGACTTGAACAATTGAAAATTAAGATTATTTGAAATTGAATTTTATTTATAAAAACGTTCTAAGTTGATCAACTGTAAATATAAATTAGTTATTTTTAAAATTAAACTGTACTTTAAGTACTAAAAAGTAAACAATAATTGATTTTACAAGACGATTCTGAATCTATTCAAACTTGAAGAATTTACAGATTTTAACGTTAAATATTGTAAGCAATGAACTATTTCAATTCGAAACCCTTTGTAGTTGAACAAATGTAAACGTCAGATGGAAACTTTATCAACTTTTTTCAATTTAAATATAACTTGTGGTTAATAGATCATAATTAAATGCTTTTATTCCATTGCAAATTCTATCCAAATATTGTTCTAGTGTGAAATATTCCATTTTTAACCCATTCAATTTAAAATTTTTCAACTTGGAAAAAGAACAATTTTTTAATTATCATAAATATTTCACTTTTCATTTGAAACAAGCAATTATACATCAAATATTCAAAACTAAACAATTTGAAACTGCATTTTTTGAAATAGAAAGCCTGGTTTTTTTTTAATTTTAAAATGTGAACGTTACATTTTTAATTGTTCTGTTTGAGAAAATTTTAACGGCTGAACACTTATCTATTTAGAAAACATTCGAGTAAGTTAAAGAGATACTTAGATGTTTTGAAAAAATTCAAAATTAATTTAAACATTGAAATGATTTCAAATAATTTAAAACTAAATGTAGATTTTTGCAGATTTCTAACAAAAATTTAGACGTTTTTTAAGAATTGTAAAAGGTTTCATAAGAATAAAAAAATACTTTTATGATTCCTAGGAAAATTGAAAATTATTTTTCATTTTTAAAAATTAATTTTAAGAGAATGTTTAAAAAGAATTCAAAAGATTTCCAAAATTGCCAATGAATAATTTGGAAGGTTTTAAGCCAACTTTTTAACTCTTTCAATTTTGCAGGATTTTTTAAAAAGGCTTGAGAAAAATTCGAATCATTTTAAAAGAAATTTAGATGAGTTGAAAAAAATTTCAAAAATAATTTAAAAGTTGAAAAGGTTCTAAATAATTTAAAATAAAATGTCGATTTTTGAAGATTGTTTAAGAAAATTTTGAAGCTATTTAAGGTTTTTCGAAAGATTTTAAGATAATAAAAAAGTGTTCTTAATATTCCTGGGAAAATTTTGAAGTATTTTTTATTTTGAAAAAATTATATTAAGAGAATATTTGAAAATATTTTGAAAGAAATATATACTTTCACGTTCAAATAACAGTTGAAAATATATTTATTTGAAACAACTTGAAATTAAATCAATAAACTTCCAATTTAATAAGCGTTCATTTAAAAAATTTAAATCGTTTAATTTTTTATGTTTTTAGCTTAAAAATGCGAAAAGTTATATAATTTTGAAAATTTGTACATTTATTAATTCTTCAATTTAGAGCATTGAAAATGATAATTTCGGTTTATATCTTTTGAACTGAATACGGGTAAATTATTGAGCGTTTCAATACAAAAATGTTGAAGTAAACCATTTTTGAACTTCAATTTTAAAAGTATAAAATTTTTGAATTCCACTTTAAGTAGTTTAATTTGCAGTTCAGCTTTTATTACATCAGATGAAAACATTTTAGCTTTAATTTTAAAAATTTTATTGACCGTGAAAAATGTTGGCGAACCGGTAAACTAGGATTTTTTTAAAATTTAAACGGCCACCCTAAAAACTGTTTTTTCTTATGATAATATTTAATGTTCGAAAATAATCTAGATGTTTGAAAAGTGATAGGGAAACTGTTTTTCCAACGCATTGTAGAAAATTTTATCGACTTATTTTAAATGTAAATTTTTGAGGGATTGAATTTCAAAATTGTAATTTTGAAGTCTCTTAATTTTCAGTTGAACAATAGAAACTCTAAATGTTTAAAAATATAAAGTTTTGAGTGCACATTTCCGGAATGATTAAATTACACAATCCATTTAAAACGGAATATTTTATACGCGAATCTTTTAAATTTTTCCTATAATTAATTGTAAAATGTTATGTCAGATCGATTCTTATTAGCGCAACTAACTTAGAATTTGCCTAAATCATATTTGTAGGTTTCGGCTACAAGGTGCTCTAGTTCTGACAATGTAGGGTTCAAGTGCTATTAAATCATTTACAAAACCCGTTCTTATTCTTGTCTCTTTGAAAATAGGCTAATTCGATAATATTGTTTGCATAATAGCAGAGTGACGTTCAACCGACGAATCACGAGCGGGAAGAAAAGCCTGACATAAATTTACTACCTCCACCAGTTGCAGAAAATCGTCGCTACTATTCTTACTTTAATCATCCCAAAATTTTGGATCAAGAGGATAAGTGAGTGACATCATGAACATTAATGGCTTAGTAATAAAAATAAAACTTGTTTGGATAGAGTGAAATTAACATTTTAATGGTTTTCAAATTAGGGGCCAGGAACATTACCTAGTAGAAGCGAAACGGCTAAAACACAGTGCTGATGAAGAATGCGACCTCACGGCGCAGGGCATGATGTACATCGAAGCTGTTATGTACTTCATTCTCACTGGCTATGCAATGGAGACTGATGATCAGGGTGGCGGAAGGGCTTCTTTCACGATGTACAAAGACACTCTTCATCTTATAAAGTGAGTTTTCAAATTTTCTCTAATATTTTCTTTCTCACTCAGGGTTGCTACAATAAGACCTGAAAGATTTGGAAAAGTTCTCAGGCCACACAGACCGGTCCCTATATCCCCTATTGTACCCTATATGCAGTTAAGGTCCCTAAAGTACCATATTTTCAAGTTTTGATCCCTATGGTACCCTATGTGCAGCTCATAATGTAACTTTTAATAATGTCACTTTTCTTTGAATAAAGGAACTCATGGGTTAATCACTATTCAGTTCAGGTCTATATCTATTTCTGCTTTGTCTTGAATTCTTTTGAAATTAGTCCAAGGAATTTTTTATTAATTTCATTAGTTTTAAGGGATTTCAAAGCGTTTGAAATATTTTAGGATAAAGAATGTCCTAGAATGTCGGAAGATATGGCGCGAGTTTACAGGACCTATAAGGTTTTAATATATTTTAAAAGATTTCACAGGATTTCATAAGATTTCCGAGGAGGGCATCATAGAATTTCACGGGATTCAATAATATTTTAGTGGATTTAAAAGAATTTATTCACGAGAAGTGAGGTATTTTGTACGGTTTTAAAGATTTTAAGAGATTTTGAATTCACCCTGGATTCTAATAAATTTATCCTCAATTCTTTGGAATTCGCTTGAATTTTCTTCTAAATTTACTCCATTCTACTTAATTCAATCAATTTTTTTTTAATTTCTAAAAATTTCTATTTACATAATTGATCCTGAGGATCAATTCATAAAATGATCAAAGGATTTGAAATATGTTGAAGTATTTTTTTTAAAGTCCTTGGCATTTTCAAGAACTTTAAATAATTTCAAAAGATTTTGCATGTATACAATTAATTGCGATATACAAAAAAAAATTTAATTGCTTTCAATAATTTAGTGGGATTTCAAAATATTAATAATATTTTAGGGTATTTATTTCAATAGCTTGAAAGGAATTTATAAAGACTTTGAAATATTGTAGGATATTTTAAAAGATTCCAAGGTGTTTTTAAGATATTCAAATAATTTCAAGGGATTTCCAAGGGTTTTGATGATTTTAAGGGATTTTAATATTTTAATGGATTTTAAAGAATTTTTCACAACAAGTGATGGCTTTCGTAGGTGTTTTAAAGATTTCAAGAGATTTTAAAATATTTTTTGCAATTCATTTGGAATTCGCCTTGAATTCTTATTAATTTATCCTCAATTCTTTCACTTGTGAATTCTTCCAAATTCTCTCAATTCTGCTTAGTTCAATGATTTTTTTTCTTCATATTTTTTAATTGTTTTCAATTCACTTCATTGCTTTTTAAATTCAGCTTGTTTTTTTGATGAATTTCATCTAATTCTTCTTATTTCTCCAATATTTCGCTATCTTTACTCAAATTTTATTGTAATCAATGGAATTGATTCGATCTTTACAATTTTTTCCAACTAATTTCAATTATTTGGAATTTAACTTAAATTCAATTTTGTAGTCATTAGTCATTTCTTTGGTTAGAAATTAGTAGGGCTTCAAAGATTTGAAGAGATTTGATTTTTTTGTTTGAATTCACCTTGAATTCTTGTAAATTCTTTGGTATTCTCTTGAAATTTTTTTGTTCACTTGAATTCTTCTAATTCACTCAATTCTACCTAATTCAATGGATTTTTTTTTAATTTGTAAAGTTTTTATTTAATTGATCCTAAATTCTTCTAACCTCTCCTTGAATTATTAGGCATATCAACAAATTCTTTTGAATTCCCTTGAAGGTTTCTAAGTTCATTTCAAAGATACTGAAGTCAATGAAGTTTTTTCATATTTTCAAATTGTTTTCAGTTCATTTAATTTTTTTTTTAATTTACCTTGAATTTTTATGAATTTCATCGAATTTTTCTCGCTTACCTCAAATTCTTCTAAATTTATTTCAATTTTATGGAAATCAATGGAATTTTTTCTATTTTAAAAATTTGTCCATTTTATTTGAATTTTTTATAATTTAACTTGAATTGTTTTGAAGTCTTATGAATTAATCCTGAATTTCTTACTCTCCAAGCGCTAAAAAAATACCCTATGAGGGTGACAAAAAGTACCCTAATGCCAAATTTTAAATGTACGAATTAATAGGAATTGATTTTTTATTAATAAAAACGATATGATTATAATTCCAAAAATTGTTCAAATTTTATTATTATAATGAGAATTGTTTAGAATGCAATCATAATTGAGAATCATTTGAAACTTGTATTTATTCATAATTGTGAAAGAAATTGTTTTTTAAATTGAATAGCAATGACTGGATTTCGTTAAAAGTAGACCTGGAAAATCCGGAAATGTCACGAATTTTTTAATCCGAACTGCCGTAGCAACCCTGTCCTTGTCTATTTAAATTTAAATTTCTACATGTATTTTTTTTGTATAGATATATTTCTTCAAAGTTCAAAACCCAGCATAATGCATCCGAAAATAGCATACCTACTAAATTGACTATCTTAAGGTACGTAGTATTATTTATTCGTTATAATCATTCTCAATAACATTGGTTTATATTGATGTTTTAATTCACAATATTGTATTTGCAGCTTATGGTGCCAGGCGCTGATCTATCTGAGACTGTTTCAGTTTCGTAAGCACGAAGTTAAAGAATGTCAGAAGGTTCTTGCTGATTACCATCAAAAGGTGAAAGTTGCATTATGAACAGGGTATCTAACGGACTAAGAAATCAGGAAAAATCGTGAAAAATTCGGGAATTTTATTTAGGATAGGGCATTTTTTTCTTCAATCGCAAAATCTACTTTTCATACTCTGTCTTCTTTTTATTGTTTTGTTGAGAATCAGAGAAAGGAAAACCTGAAGGCTTCATGTATTGTATATGATAGCATCAAAGTTTTGCGATAATTGATTAAGTTCTTTTAATATTAATTATATCAGAGTTATCATCCTTTCTCTCAAATAGTTTGAAAGCTATCAAACGTTTATATAATTGAAGCCATAATTAAGGCACTTCGCCAATTATTTAAGATAATCCAAAAATAGTGCAAATTAAAATGTTTTCTTAAATTTTAAATAAAATCTATTATAAGGTAAACGTCCCAGTAATCTTGAAGCCAATTTGCTTGCTTTTTATTTAATTTGAATGCAGTTAATTTGCATTTGCTACTGTAAAATTATTTATAACATAAGTTTTATTTTTACGCACGAGTAGTTTTTCGGATTGAGGGGAAAAATAATTTTTAATATAAAATAAAAATTTCGAATAACTATTAATTTGTTAGAATTTTTGAATACCTAAATTCGAGCTAAAACAGAATTCTGAGAATAAGGAAATAAGTATTACTGTTTTTTAAAAATATTATTTAAATATACTTGCCTTTTATCCTTAAGAAAATTCAAAAAGAATTTTGAAGATTTCAGATGTGTCGAAAAAGAATCTAGACAATTTTAACAAAATTTTTTTTATTTTATAGGTCAAATTCAGTTTAAAAAATATTAAGGACATTTAAAAGTTTAGAACATTTTTTAAAATATTTTATAAATTTTTTGAAAAACATTTCCAAGTTTTAAAATATTTTCAATCTCTTCAAAACGTCCTCAACTCCTAAATATATTTTAAAGTGACCCGAATTTTTCTTAAAATGTTGAAGAATCATTAAAAAATTAGATAATTGGCTTAAAATCTCCCACATTTTTTTACACATCTAGACATATTTTGAAATGTTGTAAAATGTTTAAAAATTTTCATTAATACTTAATTTTTCAAATAAAAAAAATGAATTTAAATTTACCCAGGAATTCAAACAAAAAATTTGTTATTTTCTTGAAACCTTTCAAAATCCTTTAAATGCTTTCAAATTCTGCAAAATTGTCTTCACATCTTTCAGATTCTTCTTTGACAATTTTGGAAATCTTATGTTTTGAAATCTTTTTCAATATTCTCTTATAATTAATTTTTCAAAATAAAAAATCATAAAAAATTTTCCTAAGAATCTAAAACAAAATTTCTTTCTCTTGAAACCTTTCATTTGTAATCTTGAAAATTTGAAAATTTTTGCTTTTAAATCTTCTACACTCTGTTTCAAAATATTAGGAAATTATTTGAAATGTTTCTGAATGTTTTCCAATTAAAATTTATTAAAATTAGTTGTTTTAAATAGAAAATCATTTGAAATTTTCTCAGGAATCTTAAGATTTTTTTTCATTCTCTTTAAACACTTCGAAATTCAATTTTCCTACAATTTTTTAATTCCTTCCAAATGAGAACAATTGGCTTAAAATGAACTATTTTCAATTTTCCAAAAAGTGTTTCAAAAATTTTCGTCTCAAATGTTTCAAAATTATTAAAAAATTTCTAATTTTTTTTCTGGAATTCTTCAAAATAAGTTTCTGCTCATAATTTAATTTGTCTTATCTCCCTAAAAAGTAAAAAAATTTGACAAATTATAGTGCGGTAGCAAAATGTCAAGAACCTAGTTATTTCTCGAAATTAAAAAATCCTTTACAATTAAAATGTTATCTTTTATTAATAATGTTCAGAAACATTTAGAAATAAATTTTATCATTAAATCAAATTACTCATTTGGAAAATTTGATTTGCAAAATTGATGGTGCAGAAATTCTTAATCTTATTTAATAGATAAACAAACTGAAAACAGTCACTAAAAGTCATATTCACGCAGTTTCGCAACCGATCAGGTTTTCGACAATGCGTACCATATTTTTAAGATATTTTGTAACATCATCTTTTTACATATGATATTGAAGTTACAATTATAAATATTATAATTATAATTATTTTGCTTCATGATAGCAAAATTTTTCCCAATAAAAGTGGTGATAAGTTGGTGTAATTTTGTAAAAAATGTCATCTAAAGTGATTAAAAGGACATTTAAAAATTCCTTTATCCTGGCTCATTTTGTAGATATTTACGCTAGCTTTCAACCTATTTAGGATGAAAAGTGTTAACTCTCATATAATTAATATTAAAAGAACAGAAGCAATAATCGATAAAACAGATGATGTCATACTTGTGATCGGCAATTAAGTAGATAAATAATTGTTTTCTTCCCGACTATACGTTTTGTGTATGTGGATTGTTAAAATTCCCATTTATGTACGTCAGTTTGGAACAAATTACAAAAAGAAAGATGAAGATCGAATCTCTTTCTAGTCAAGTGACAAATTTTATATTTTAAATATGACATGTGCGGAAACTGACCAGAGGTTTTTTCACAGACTCCGTCGACTCCCATGCATCCGGAAGGTCAAGGAACACCGTCTTTGTCTCCTACGCCTTCACCAGCTGGCTCAGTGGGATCAGTTGGCAGTCAGAGTTCCGGTTATAGCAGCGGCGAGTTGGTCAACAGAGGTGCAAACGGCTTGCCGCAAGCTGCATCTTACGTCAGCGTTCCTCTTGGAGTGTATAACGCTTATCACGCTCAGAATTATCACTTCGGTTTGCTTATGAGCTGCCACGAGCATTGGGACCAGGCAACTGCTTTGGTGACGGACCAACAAAGAGGTATTTGATTAGATTTAAAATTAATTGAATGTTTTTTTTTTTTAATTAAATCAGGGTAAAGACATCCTTAATGAGCCACCTAACTACATAGCGCCAAGTATGAATAAACTGTTAGCCCGGCAAAAGTTAATACGCGTAGAATCATATTATGCGTATTTTACAATTTTTCCCCCATCATTTTTCTCACACGTACCTCTAGAAATAATAACATGTCTGACAGTCAGTATTTCTTTTTACATTTACTATTTCCTCGCGAAAATTAGAGCGTGTGGCTCACTATTGATGTTGTTACCCTAGTGCCTCCTTTAATTGTACGTTTCCAGCCGAGATTTTTTCGAATTTTTGCTTCTGAAATTTGTATCGTTTCAAAATATAAGGTTTTCAATTTATTGATGAATTCTCAATTTAATTTTTTACACAACTCTTATAAAATTGTACGGTTGCATCTAATTATTTAAAAATAACGTTTAATAACAATTTTCAATTATGAAATTGTTCAATATTTAATTCTTCAGTTTGTAATTTTTCAATTTTTGATACTTTTATTTACAGTGATATAATTCTTTTAGTTAATCTCTGCATTCTACAGGCGTACCGTCGTTTATTTACATTTTCATTATAAATTTAAACACGTTTGAAATATTGGATTTTTCAAAATAGAACCAAATCTAAGGATACATAAAAACGACTTTCTTTCCTTAGATTATTAAAATTTTTAAATAAAAATTGCTCGTTTTTTGGCAGAATAATGGGTCCAAAAGTCAAGCCGAATTTCCGAAATTCTGTTTCGAAAAATCCAATGTTGCAAGCGTGTCTAAATTTGCATGGAAAATTCGAACAAACCTCTGCACGCCTCTACTATATTCCTAAATTTTTTAATTGCGAAATTGCTTGTATTTAAGATTTTTTAAATTTAAACGTAAATTAAGTTAATAATTCAATATTTAGATATTTGTATTCGTCATGTTCGAATATTAAAAATGCTCTGAATTGATAGCTTAAATTAACAGTGATTTTATCTTTGCCAGTTCCAATCCTGATTATTAAATGAATGTTTATTTTTAATGACGTCCAATTGCAGGCCTCACAGAGCGGTCCCTATATCCCTTATTGTACCCTATATTCAGTTAAGATCCCTACCGAACCCTATTTTCAAGATTTGGTTCCTGTGGTACCCTATTTGCAACTCATAATGGAACTTTAAAAAATTGTACAATAAGATCAAAGGTCAGGCATTTTGAAGAAAAAAAATAGCAAAAATCAGGGAATTTTTGTAAGAACTAACTATAAAAAATGAGGGCAATTTAGGGTAATGAGGGAATTTTTAAAAATTCCGAGAAATTTTTAAAAGATTTCAATAATTTGAAGGGATTATTAAGATTTTAAGGTATTTTTGAAACTTCTAAGACATTTTCAAGAGCTTTAAATTTGAAATATTTTAGGAAAATTAAAAATATCCCAAAGAATTTTTAATTCATTTCATTAATTTGAAGGGATATCCAAGTTTTTGAAATATTTTAAAATAAAGAATTTTTTATAATTTCGGAAGATATGGAACGAGTTTATAGGACCTAAAAGTTTTTAAGATATTTCAAGAGAGTTCAGATGGTTTTATAAGATTTCCGTGGATTTCAATGTTTTAAAAGAATCAAGATGTTTTAATACATTTTCCAGGATTTCAAGAAGTACCATAAGATTTTATATAATTTCACTGGTTCCTATCATATTTTAATGGATTGAATAGAATTTATTCACCCTGACTTCTTATTATTTTATCCTGAATTATTTCAAATCCTTCTAAATTCACTCAGTTTCACTCAATTCAATGGATTTTTCAAAAGTTTTTGTTTAATTTATCTTGATGTCTTTTAAACCCACCTTAAATCAATGTTTTCACGTTTTTGAATTGTTTTCAATTAACTTAATAACTGCTTTCTAAATGCAGCTTGATTTCTTATGAATTTCATCCATATCTTCTCATTTCCCTGAAATTTCTATAAATTCACTCAAATTTTATTTTAATCAGTGGACTTTTTTCGATGTCTAATACTTTTTTCCAAATCATTTGAATTCTTTTGAATTCAACTCGAATTATTTTGAAGTCATTAGTCACTTCTTTGGTTAGAAATTAGTTGAGTTTCAAAAATTTGAAGAGATTTGAAATTTTTTTTGAATTCACCCCGAATTATTTGAAATATTTTGGATTTCTCTTGATTTTTTTCAATTACTTGAATTCTTCTAAGTGCACTTCATTCTATTTAATTTAATGGATTTTTTTTTCATTTTTAAAAAGTTTTTATTTAATTGATCTTAAATTCTTTTAACCTCGCCTTGAATTTTTCTCAGCTCATTGCAAAGTTACTGGATTCAATAGAATTTTTAATATTTTCAAGTTGTTTTCAATTCGTTTGAATTTTTTAAATTCACTTGGAATATTTATTAATTTCATCGAATTCTTTTGGTTTCCCTTTGAATTTAACTTGAATTGTTTTGAACCCTTATGAATTTATCCTGAATTGTTTCCCTTTGTACGCGAAAAAAGTACCCTATGGCTGTGACAAAAACAGCCTTTGGTCCCTATATTTTATCTCACTTTGAGGCCTGCAATTGTGAATCGGTGAATTTTGAACTCGCATCTCGAAATTGTTAATTCTTTTGAACATACAATCGGTTGCATTTGCTTGCATTCACGGTGCCTATGCTGTACTGAAGTTTGATGTTCTGCACCCCTCTAATTGTGTTTTTTATTTTTTCAGACTTCTTTATCGAGCTGGACGAAGAGATAGGTCCTCTAACATTAAAAAGTTCATTGCCCGAGCTGGTGGATTACGTGCTCTCAGGGATCCGAAAAATGCGAGCCCTTTGACCTCAGTGGCTCAGCCCCCGACCACCTACGCCAAATTACGTCACAGCTCTCCCTCCTAATATGGCCACGTATTCAACCTTGTTTACGTAGATCAGGAAAGAATAGGCTCACCGTGAGCGGTAATGGTTTTACAATAACAATCGTGTTTAGTTTGTCAAGCACAAGATATGTATTCGGCGGTGCTTGAGGTATTTCGAAATGCATGAAGTTTCTGGCCTCATCACACACGAGAAACAACTCCTGGAGGGATGCAACGTTCAGATTACACACCTCGTGATTTTCAGAGATTTAACTTCGAAGACTGTGATCCCCTAGACCAGAGAATTGAGATGACGTGTGTGGCGGTAGAGTTGCCTTGAAAGCTTGCGCGACGGTGATTTGGCAACGAAGACAGACATGAGGAATCGGTAGCATTTGATGAAGCAAAAATCCATTTTGTAGTTAGAAAAAAAGATAATCAAGGTTTTATATTTCAATCTTTGGATGCAGTTCAGTCTTCGTCGCCCTCGCCACGAGCAGCGCCTAAGTCTAAATTAGCAAGAATTTAGATAATTTAGTCAAAAGGAGAAACATTTTTGAATATGAACCAATTACGGATTATTCGGGAGCGGGTTGTGCGCGTGACAAAAATGGCTCCGCTGAGAGTCAAGAACGATGCCCACTGAGCGCATTAAACTATGCGAATGGCGAGGAACTCGCGTTTCTCTATTTTTCCGAGGTGTCTTGCTTTTGTAAAACGTGATACAATATTAATGGGCAAAGGGAGGAGAACAAATAAGTGCCACAGGAGCGTGCGCTCTCGCTCCTCGCCGCGAGGAGTCTGCAGGTTACCTGAAGCATATATGTTGTTAAGTGATCCAAGAATACACGATGATATAGTTTATTACGTATATAAAGTGATTATATATATACATTACGAGAAATTCTATATATATTTGAAGAATATGGGTGTGTACGTAAGAACGCGTCCGTTCGCCGAAGCATTGCTTTAAGGTGCATTCAAGTTGCTATTCCACTGGTTAGCCAACGCGTCTCGTGTTTAGGGTTCTAAAAAGTCTTAAAATTACGTGTATCGCAACATGGAATGCCCAAAAAAAGGATAGTTCTATTTTTTAAATCATCACATTTTAAAAGAATTTCTAGTTTTAGTTATTATATTTGAGCTGATAATTTGAAAATTAGTGGTAATCAGCTAAATCGAAATTCTTGTTTAGGTAAAGAAAGGCTGACTTTCAGAAATATTGAAGGGAAAAGTACGTTTTAAAAAGTTTTAAGTAGGGGTTCTGTTCAAAAATTATTTTCTCGGGATCCTTAAAATCTTAGTAAATTTTAAAGAGATCTCTAATTGAAATCTCAATTCGTGTTTTAGTTTCGTACAGATTGTATGCAAGAAATTTTAGGAATAATTTAGTGATGCGGTTTTTTTATTGTCAATTAAAAATGGTGGAATATGTAGACGAATTTGTAGGTAATTAAAGCTGTTTAACGTATCCCTTGAATCTTTATATTGAAATTATCTTTCCTTCTGTGTTATTGAAGTATACACATAATTTATGCAATACCCGTGTAATAAACTGCAAGATATGAAAGAAGGAATATTACACGTAATTTTAGAACTCTACTCATGCAATGTGTAGATAAGCGATATTAGTAAACTAGCTCGATCGACGCAGATACAGCAAATATACTACATTTACATTACATAGACTAACGGGGAAAGTAGTGGTTATAGAAAAGATTTTAAGCAAGTACGTGCATATACGAACACTGCATATAAATTGTGAAAGAGTGAAGAAGTGAGCGCATATACATATATACATACTAAAAGTAAGTTGCTCCATGTGTATATTTTTGTAAATAGGTATTCGCCTTGAGGGTAGTCTACGGCTTTTCCGCCGGGTTGGTAGATTAACCCGCCCCAATTTTTGCTACGTCTTACGAGAACATTTGACCAGATTATCTCTGGTTCGAATAGATCATCAAGAAATTCTCGACGAATTTCATTTTCTGCTGGCGGTGATCAATTCAGGCACAGAATGCGATTTTCAATAAGAGATATTCCACTGTGTCTGAATTTAATCACAACTCGAGTTAGCTTTTTGAAAAGTAAAATTTACCTATCTCGAGCCTAGAGAAACTCCGAAGCGATTTCAATTTTTCATGCTGCGATGCTTGCAAATTTATTTTCTGATTTGGATAGAGTCATGACGTGAATTGAACACGTCGTAACTTAATAATTAGTAAAATAAATAAAAATCGTTTGCATCTCTATTGAGATTTAACTTTATATTTTTCACGAATGAATCGATCAACGGAGAAAATGAAGAGATGAGATTGTGTTTGCGAGGTAAAATATTGTGAAAAATACCGAGAAAAGCATCAAAAGCGGATCCAAAGCTGGCGGGGTTTAGCTTAGAAACTCAACAACGCGGTCCAATGGTTCACGGGATACAATTTTTTATCGAGCAATTCTACGATCAAGGACGCTTTTTAAAGTTATAAAGGAAGTGACTAAGGAAACTTTCGATATTTTCGTGACACGTATTTAGTAAGGTAATATTTATATCACGCCCGAACCCACCAGCTCATTTTTCCGCTTTTCTAGATGTTTTTCTCTGTATGACTCATATTACATAACGCCAAAAAGCTTTATGCATATCAATTTTTTGAAGGTTGATCGTACCCCTTTTACTTAAAAGGTAACCAAATCAAATTTCGCTTTGATCACAAAATCGCCTTTGCAAGCGTAGATTATTTAAATCAATTCGAGTTTTTTTTTCATCTTTATTGCCTTCAATCCAAGTGGCCCATGAGCGTAAAGTTAATAATAAACTTGAATGTAAAGTACACAAAAAAATAATCTTCAATTTTCATAGAATGATGAATGAAAAATATGTTTGCTTCTCGACTATTGCACGCGTTCGGCAGAAATGTGAAGCGTTTGAAAGTTTTTGGCGCGAGGACGGAAGAAAGGAAATAAAAAAAAAGAAGTCTGAAAGGTGTGGCTCCGTAAGAAATAGCGTTTCTGTAATTCTGTTTTATCCAGCCTTTTTTATCCATTATTCTACGCTACTTGTATTATATTTATATATACATATATGTGCATACATATGTGTATGTATGCATATGAAAATACTATTAATGCATATTATATTGTAATTATTTTACTGTACTCTTGAATATACAGACGATATCTACTTCACTCTCTTTCTTCTTGAAAGTTGGTCTCGTATAAAATTTGTTTACAAAATAATTCCACAGTAAAAAGGGGAAAGAGAGAAGGGAGTGAACAGGAGTTTAGATTGGCAGAGTTCTAAGATTCCACAATGAAATAACGGCCAATTGACCGCGTACTTTGCAACAAGAGAGAGGACTTGGCTTAGAACCTATAGCATTTCAATTTTTACTAAAAAAAAAATACAATTCGAGATTGCATTGAGGGTGTTTCTTTCTACTATAATACTTTCCCTCTTGAGAGAACGTTTTTCGGTTCATAACACCAAGTCCAAGTCCTACTCGCAATATAATGGGAATCCAAGTTGACAAAAAAAAAGTTGAATTACAAAAAACAAAGATTTTAACTCGCAAATTTTTTTAACCTACAACAAATTTTAGTTTGAAAGTGACTTCAAATATAGGATTGAAGTATTTTTATATACACTAATACCTGATCAACTCATTGAAATTCGCCGAAATTTGGTTTGTCTTTTTCAATTTTGGATCCCTATTTTCGACCAGGCGACACGCTCACGTATGTGTGTATAAAGGGTGCAAAAAAGCTACAAGTGTGGGATGTGAGCGTGCGCATTGCAACGAGAAAAATAGAGAGAAAGAGATATGTAAAGGGCAAAGACCAAACTCATTAATTACTCGCTTTTTATTTATTTGACTATTATTATTACTATTATTATTATTATATAATTGAATAATTATTATTAATTATTATTATTATATTTATTGGCGTGGATGTTGCATAAGCAGCCAAGTCACCCCTCTGATAAATTAAATTGTTGACACTAATCTTATTGTTACTTAACTAATATTGTTTCAATGGAAAAATCCGAATAAATCATTTAATAAACAAAGGAGATAGTCCCAACGAAAATCACTTCGAGTGTCATGATTAACCCGATCGGTCTACTCTGCGAGAATATAAAACATTGTCACCAGTTTTGTTTCGAGTATTGTTATATTTTTATTTAAAACTGACTGTAAAATTCTTTTTCACTACTTTTATCACTCGAAATCATATTTCACGCTAAATAGCATAACTATTCGTTCAGTTTTTCCCCACTCTCCATGAGAAGCAAAATGCAAATAGGCTTCTAGGAAATGTGTGTTCTTTTTTTAAATTGTACTATAGTGAATCATTACTCACGATCATCACATGTAGGAAGTGAAGAAAATGAGCAGCAAGAGAAAGCACACTGACAATATGTATAAATATACATTTGCGAACTATTTTGTGACAGGGCTTTTTTTTACCTATTTTAGACAAGCGGAAATGCATACATAAAAAAAGCAATCATAATTAAGCAATGAGCATATATAGTTTAGAAATGCCGTTTGTCGACGGGGCGACCTGTACTCAATTTTCTTTTTTTTTACGTTTCGCGCCTTAGGCTGGCATTGTCATTATCTACTTATTATATTATTGTGTATATGGTATAAAATTGTAAAAAGGATTCGTATTTAGTACATCGTATTCATTTCATGAGGAATAACTGTCCTCCAAATGAACATATTGTTTAAAATAAATTGAATAAATAAAACATTGACCAAATCAATCCGAAAGTTTTATTCCTGGTTAAAAATGGTTTATTGCTGAATTCATATGAACGGAAGAGGAAGGGTGGACATTCAATTAGTTATAATTTGCCAGTTATTGTTAACCATTATTAATATAAAGTGATATGCCGATTTTTAGGATACATAAATTACTTATTAGGTTCGTCATTGGAAGCATTCAATTTGCACAATTTATTTAGAAAGTTTTATTATTATTTTTCAAATACTTTTTCAGTAAAAAAAGGCTGTATCGAAATTTAAAAAATAGAGGGCTTTTTAAAACCTTTGACAATTTTTTTTTTACAAATAGCATAGTTTGATATTATATCGAATTTAAAATTATGAAAGAACGTGAAATGTATTAAATAAAACTGGGAAATTGCCTATTTTCTAAGAGTAAACATTCACGATGACTTGTTAGAAATGGAAGAAGAGATTAAGTTTTAACTTCTTAAGTTGAAACTTTTAAAATTGAAAAATTATAAAAGCAAACTTATAATTTTGGTACATATACCCCTTTTCAACTGAGATAAAAAATGTTGAAACGTTAAAAAATGAAAGCCTTGGTAATGAAATGATTTAAAATTCAAAATGTTGAAATATAAATTAGAATGGTTTAAAATTAAAATATTAAAGATTCCAAGATAATTTCATTTTTAAATATTTCAAAATGTTACATTTTCAAATTAATACCCTGGATAGTTTTAAGATTGAATTGATTTTTTAAAAATGAAAATTGAACAATTTATGTTTTTATGTCTACAAACTTAAATATTACTGTAGGCATTATAAACATAAGCTGCTAATTTATGAATTTTATAAATTAATTGAGGAATCAAAGAAATTACAATATTGGATCCTATATTTTTAAAAAAAGTTGCTTGATATGTTTCGAAAATTTCGCAAATTATTGTTGTTGAATACCTGATTGACCTTTCATTAATTAAAATCTTTGTTTTATATTTAAAATTTTGAAAATTTAATCTACAAATAAAGAAAAATCATAAAAAAACCTTATGCCAATCAAGAAACACTTGTGTTTTTTTAACACTCTTTCAAAGTTAAATTGAAACTTTCAAATTTTCTAATAAATTATTGAAAATGTTATACATGTTTTATGTTAATATTTTTCGTTGGAAATCAGTATTGTTTCAAATAATTTTAATATAAAATCAAAAAGTTTCGAAAAAGATTTGGAATTTCTAAGAAATTTAGGTTGTGTTATTTTTTTTTTTCACTGGAAATTAGCATTTTCAAACAAAAGTTATCAAGATTCCCAATGCTCAACAATTTTAGTTTATGCTAATTTTGCATAGCGGAAATGCGCTTTTTACAATAAAATTATCAAATTATTAGATATTTCAGCTTTCAGAAATTTACTTTTTTCAGTTTTGTTACCGTTTTTTTTTACCGAAAATTGGCACTTCAAACAAAAATTATTAGATTTTAAAGGCCCATAATTTTTAAACAATTTTAGGTTGCGTTGTTGATTTACATCTAAAATTGGTATTTCAAACGAAAATTTTTATACTTTGAAGATTTGCAATTTTTTAATATTAACGTTTTTCACAAGAAATCTGTTATTTTAAATACAAATAATTGAAATTGAAGTCGCTAAACCGAGAATAAATCAAAATTTCAATTCTTCTTTAACGTCCAACATTAAAATTAAACTATGAAATTCTTGGAAATTAAAAAAACCTAAAATAAAGAAAGCGGGAAGAAAAAGAAGGCAACCTTCAAATCCCCCTTCCTCATTTTTATAGTTGTCTTCTTTTTTAATCAAAAATTTGATCTTTGGATTTTTTTTTAATTTTCTAGAATTTCATAGCTAAAAGTCAGTCGGTAATTTTCAACAAAAATGAAACTGGTCTGAAGAGATAAATTTTCATCAACTATCAAAAATATTATCTTTGATTTTCTTTTCTATTATTTTGGATCATATATTCTGTGTAATACAAAAATCTTGTACTAATATCAATTGCAAGAGACAAAAATAAAATAATAATCGTGAATGCAGCGCGCGTGTTAGTTTTCTAGTAATTTTAAATCGCAATTTTACTCTCAAAATATTTTGAAAGAGCAAGGTAATCAAAATTGGACAAAAATAAAAAAATAGTCAAAATGAAGCGTCTAAAACAGTAATCTTTTAAAGTCGAAATGTGACCGAGAGTTAAAATTCAAAAATAAAAATAAGGTGTATTAACAAGTGAAAAGTTAAAATTCTGTTATACAAAATTGAATATTTTTTTCTTTGCGCCTCAAAAAGTAAAATTTGTAACCATAAAAAACAGAAATTCTTGGTCTAATTTATTTTATTCCATGAAAATTATTGTTTGTAAAAGTGTTTTGAAATCTTAAATATACAGTAAAGCTTTCAAATCGAATTTCATAATATTGTTGAAGGCCATGTCATACCAACCTCAAAATAATTTTTCGACATATTTTGCAACAACTCACGTCCAGCGGAATGAGCTATCGAGTGGAACATTTTTAAAAATTAAAAAAGGAACTAATGAACGTTTGTATATTCCTCCGTTTCTCGAAAACAACAAAAATTTTCAAACCAATTTTTTTGTAATTTCAAAATTTTATGGTTATAAAAAGCAAAAAAAAACGTTTATTAGTGCCTTTTGTTTTAGTCGAAAAATTATTTTTAGGTTAGTATGACATGGCCTTAAAAGTATATAGCATACTTTTTTAATGTGCTTTCTGTGCAAAAAAAGAATTTAAACATGATTGAAAATTTTTAATTTGTATCATAATGATCTGATAATATTATTATTGAATTAAATTACGAATTAGATCTGTATTACCGACAAATTTAGTTTCCGAGTTCTTAAACAGGCAGTTTGGTGGCGCTTTTCGATATTAAACTTGTCCGACAGACGACAGTCGTTGTAGATCGCACTTGCCGCACTTGCTCCCCAACGGTTGAGCACGCGTACTGTTTGTTGTTGTTCGGTTTCGTGTTACGTTTTTCGAACAGCTTGCATGTTGTTTTCGTGTTGTCGTTCGATACGTCATGTCTCTTTCGTCCCGTTTTCGACTTTCGTGAAGGATTTCGTGTGCTTGCGAGTGGTGTTGAAGAGAAAAAAGGTGCAAAATCGGAGTTGTGAAAGATTTATTCCTGGGTGAGCTACTTAGATCGTGTCAAACATTGTTTATCGCCGTCCTTTTGTTTCTCGGCGCATTTTGCGGAATCCTTCCACATCGAAAGAAACATCTAGCCTCAAGGTGAGTTTCTCTTTTAACGAGTTATTACAGTGATTGCTAGTGATAAGACTTATTCTGGTTACCGTTACTCTTATCTTGCCCATCGACTTGATTCGCCGTGCATGTCGAAGCAGCCACCTGTTGGTTGCAGGAAAAATGTTATGGTTATGACAAGTCTAAACACGTATAAACAAAAGGAAGCACTTCTTGTAGTTTTTAATCTGAAAATTAAAGCCCTGGAGATAAAAATGTATTACTAAATTTTTTGTTAAGATATATATTCAATGAAACATCTATGGCAATGTAAACGGAGCAGTTTTTTACTTATCTTCTTGTTCTAACTTGACAGAAAAACATAACTTCAAAGATTTTAAAGTTATATACATAATGATTTTTCAGCACAGGTCATGCAGTTTTTAACATTTATTTTGGTATTCTCAATTGAAGGGTGGCAGTACAGAACATTCTGTTTATTCTCTACAAAAAATCGTAACAAATCAAATGTACATTGTGGTAAAAGGACTTTTCAATATATCAGTTTTTGATACAATAATTAAAAAAAATGTTATACTATTTTAAAACGTAGTCATAGTTTCTTCAACCTTTTACCATTAATATTTATTAAGGTTATTATGGTTCAATGAAAAAGTATATGTATTTTATTTTTTTCTGATTTTTTGCAAAAAGTGTCTCATACTGTAATATCTGGTAATATCGCTAGCCTCAATTTTTATTTTCTCAGAACAGAATAATTTTCGTTCGATCTTTAATTGTTATCCAAAGCCAATTTGGAAAGCCCATAAAATTTTAATCTCAAAATTCTCGGACTTTTTTTCGGAATTCTCCAACGTTTTTTAAACAAACTTTGTTCACTTGTATTAAGAACCTTGTACTTCGGAAGTATGTTTTTCTTTTATTGTTTTAATTAAAAATTGTATTTTTTATCGGAATTCGCCGTGGAGACTGCTCCTTTTTTAGGTTAGTGTCACTTTCAGATTGTCAACTTCCACATCTATTTCCTCGAACCTGTATTTTTATTTTACGGAATGTTTTTTCGCTCTTTTAAAAATTTCCCATTTTGTTGACCTCGTTCTTTACTACCAGCCTTCAATTACTCTCCATATATTTCTTAACTGTTTCATATCTTAATTAGTTTTGTTTTATTTTCACATTGTTTTCATCTATAAGTTATTTATAGATAAAATAGAATTGGGATACAAATATTTCGTTAATTTAAACGTTCTGAACTTTAAGTACATGGAACACCCGTTATAAACTATTTGCGAACATTTTTAAAACATTCAGGTTTGAAAAATTCTATCACCTTACGGGTTTTAAATTTAGGTAATTTTAATTTCTTCACCTTAGAAATTTGCAATGCATAAGTCTAATTTCTATGCATATAAGTGTTCAATTCGGAACTTTAAAAAGGTGCAGTGTTAGGTGTTAATTATAAGAACTTTAAAAGTTTTTAGGAAATGTAGGATTGCAAGATAGTTCGAAGAAACAAACAAATTGAGCACGAATCGAATCTCTTTATTGAGTAAATGCCGGTATTTGTTCTTTATACAAAAATGCTTTTACTTTTAAGGCTTCAAAGTTTCGCCCACTCTTATAAAGTGTTTTTTCAGTACTCCAGACAATCCTGACCAGCTCAGCAGTGAGCAGACGGACTTTGTGGTTGTGTACATTTATGCATGTCCTTATCTGCGCTGCATTCCTCGTTTCCCTTCATCCTCTAAGTGAGAAGGAATGGAATTCGAGGATGTGTACATTCGGGACACACATGCAGCGAAAATACATCGTTTAATGCATCGTTTCTCACCTCGTCTTACTTACCATCCACTTGTGTCTGGAGGCGGAATTCTATTTTGAACTTAAAGTAGGCAAAAAGTTAATTATATAATATATGTTAGGTTGATTCAATTGATAAGGCAAGCAACAACAAAATTTCGAATCTGAAAACTTATGCTAGTCTAACACGCCTCCTCAGAATCATGTTTCACTTAAAAGAGCAGGCCAAAGTTTGCACCTTAGAAATTATGTTTTGGGCATGCCTCCTGAGAATTTTTACCGAATTTGAAAAAAAACTCTATATTTGTTGTTTTGGGATCAGTTTATGTGATATTTCTTAGAAAGGAACGTGATTAACATTGATTGACTTTCCCCTGCCTTTTAGATTTGGAAAAATGTGTAGAAGATATCAGTCCTGTTTAAAATATACGTTTTTGGTTCATTTTACGTAAAACATCTAAAAAGCAAACAAAAAGTTCATAAATTTACGAACCCGAACAATTAAAAAAAAAAAGAAGAATGTTCTAACATAAATAGTTCTGAAGTCATTATGTCATGATATTTGGTTTTGAATGATCAATCTTTTTATTACTATATTAAGCTTGAGATTTTGAAAAAATTCCTTTAACACACGTATTTGATCTTTAAAGAATTTTTTATGCAAAAAGCAAATTTTCGGAAAAAATGTTGGTTATCTAGTTCTGTACTGCAATCCTTCAACTGGTGCCACACTGGTGCGACTCGAGATTTTCCTTCTTTGAAGTTCGTTATCACATTGAGAATTTAGAGATAATTTCAAAAGTGAATATACCTCCCGATGTCAAATTTGAATTTATTTTCCTTTGAATTCTACACAATTGAAATTTTCTTTGGTGCGAATTCTCACCAGAGTGCCTACCACGGATTAAAGATAATTTGATCAGCTTCATGTCATTTTCAAATAACTTTCATACAGGATGTACAGGGCTCAAGATATTATTCAAAAAGAAAAATATTTCACGTGTTTTGTTACTGAAAAATCTCGTTGAGACGTCATAACTTCAGAACTATTTATGCTAGAACATTCTTCTTTTTTTTAAATTGTTTGGAAATTATGAACTTTTTTTTTCTCAGGAGTCTTACGTAAAAATAACCAAAAACGTAGAATTAAAAAAAATCTTATGCCTCTCACACATTTTCCAACATCTAAACGGGAGGGAAAGTCAATCAATGTTAATCACATGGGAACTTTTTTTGGACGCAAAATTGAAAGTTTTTATCAAAGAAAACTTTACTCATTATTTTTTCCTTTCGAAAAAATTACATAAATTGATAAAAACAACAAATATCGAGTTATTTCAAAAGGGGGCGTAACGATTTTTTTTTCATGTTCGGTAAAAATACTCACGAGGCATCTTCAAAACATAATTTCTAGAGTTAGCCTGCTCTTTTAAGTGAAACTTGGTTATGAGGAGGCGTGTTAAGTTGTGCCGTTTTAGTCTGGAATGGAAGCTTCTAATGTGTCCCCTAAGGGTTTACATTTTTCTTGTATCTCTTCCCTATTTCTTTACACACACTCCCACGCACTTACTTGGTGGTGGGAGGGGGACCTACAGTTTAGGGTGGGTTCCGAACCACCAAGAGCAACAGCTTTAAGTACTTAGAGAAGCTTTCTCTCTAGAGGTACCGGTCCCACGACTCTCCGGAGATGAACAACTCCCTTGCTAGGCTAGTGTTCACCGCATGGGCCACCGAGGCTCTTCCAGAGTGCGAGGCCTTTTGAGTCAACAAACTGTTCAACGACAAAAAATATAAAATCTGACAAGATTTAGAGGTTCGCTAATTGAGTTTTGTCTTTTTTGTTAATTTTTTGTTGTTTTTATTTTACTAATGCTTGAAAATACATTTTTTCAAATTTGTATACGTATAGAATTCACGAAAATAATTCTCGCATCATTGCTCATCATTCAATTATCATTTTTAAAGAAAATAATAATTTTATTTTACTTGTTTCACATTATTCTATAAGAATTTGACATACGGTGTGCGAATTACTAACCGGAATACGAAAATTAAAAAAGTTACTTATTATAGAAAAATGTGAAAATGAAAATGAGTCAAAAGTTTTTTATTAAATTATTTACAATAATGGTAATACAAACCCTTACGAAAAGAAACTATTTGTCACGCCAAGTACATTGGAACTTAGATTTAATCAGTCCGGATTTATTGCATTCCGAGAATTGATGCTGCGGGGAGCGCTGACGGAGCTGCTCAATCAAGCGTGACACACTTCGGGGCCGCACTCTACACGCGTTATTTGCATCAGGTTACGTCATCCGTCCAAATCCAACAGAAATTATTCACGCGGCCCTGCTTCTTTACGTTTGGGCAGTCTGAATTTAGTTTCAAGGCTACTGCAAGCTATGCCCGAAACCGGTATTCAATACAAGTTCTAGGGTAGTATTTTCGCGCTTACTTGCGTTAGTGAGAATGCGCAGGTGTGTCATATAATAGAATTTAAAATAGGGATTCCAACGAAGTTATGGGGTATTTTCTGATATTTGCCAATTATTTCTGTAAATTCAATATGATTTACCTACAGACTATGCTAAGTGTGAAAAATTACTAAAAAATAATGCAGTTCTTTTCTATATAAATTATAATTACCACATAAGTTTGACACTATGTCTTCTTAGCCTCATTATCTTTCGATATTTTCTCTAAAGACTGAGCTTAGTTTTTAGCTAAATTATTTTAAATTTATCGAAACAATTAGGTATTTTCACTTCAACCATCAGCTAACTTCACTTCGTTGAGTGCTGAGGGGAAAACAATAGATCAAATGCATGGGACAAAACTTTATTTTTGTAATATCTTCATAATGAATAATAATTATTACTATTTTATCATGTCACTGAATAGTTCTGAAAAAATAAAAACTATTTTTCAAATACATTTATATAGAAAAAATTAGTTTTTACGAAGATATTAACAAAATAGGGCAAAAATGGAGCGAATCCCATGCATTTGATCCATTGTTTTCCCCTCAGCAGTTAACGAAGTGAAGTTAGCTGATTATGAAGTGAAAATACCTAATTGACAAGTATTCAAAAATGCCCCTTAATTTTGTTCGAATCTCTGATTTAAAATGGCTAATTTTGACAATAACGTGCTAATATTTATGACAAAAGATCTTGAAATACAATAAAACAGCAATTTGCCTCAATTTGACAAAATAAAATTGTAATTTAATTGTTATATTAAGGGCGGTAGGTAGGGGAAGTATACAAGTTTACAGGTTATGCTTGAAAGTAGGAGTTGAGTCTTAAAAGCGGTCCGTTCAAATTATGAGATGGCAAGTTCAAAGGTTTTGCAAAATTCAAATATCGACGTCTCCATTCAATATGAGTCTATGTGCTGACAGCGCCCTGTATGAGATTATTCGATATGCTTATACACAGCGCATAGTCTCATACACAGCGCTGTCAGCAGGTAAAAACTCATATTGAATGGAGGCGTCGATATTTATTTTTCAAAAATTGAAAATTTTACTGCTGAATTGCTATTGTTCAATAAATTGATAAATTTCATGTGAAACATTGCAAAATAGTTTATTCTGAAATCTTGATAGAGTAGTTTTTTATTTATAATTATTCACGTAGAAAATAATAATTGTCAATAAATCATCAATAAAATTTTAATTTATTTTAATGATAAAATACAACTTGTCTTTTCAGAAAATAAATTTATATTTGATAGTGCATTAGATTATTTTATTTGTAATTTATAGAATTATAAAATTAAATGAATGCATTTTTTAATCTATAAAAGACGTATAGAATAAAGTTTTTATTATTTTCCCACATATTTTACGATTGAAAGTTGAAAAAATTGAGCGGAATGATATTACTTATAATTTTCAAAACAATTGTTTGTTCATTTTGAATGTTTTAGTTTTATCCGCAGATATTGTAAAATGGATTTTCAGAATTACGAGCGAGATTATGAGGATGTTCAAAATGACCGTTCTCAGCAAGTGCAACAATGTCACACCACGATGCCGCAAACAACAATCATCTTAGTTTTAAAGGCGAAAAATAATATATAAATTTAATGTCTAAAAAGACAAGTTGTATGTTATCGTTAAGGCCGTGGCTATACGCGTACCTAAATTTCGATACAAATAGCCGGATTGAAAAATGGGCTGTTCGTACCGACATTGCGGTGCGAATAGCCAGATTTTTTCGGTACATGTAGACAGTCCCTATCATTAAAATAATTAAATTAATTAATTGTTAACAAAAAAAAATTGTTCTGCGAAGTTATGCGTATTTAAATTTTATGTATTTTTTTCAAAAAAGAATCTTCCTTAAACCTCTATAACGTTTGACCTAATTAAGATATTTATTGTTTTCTTTATGATAAAAAAGTGTTTTAAATTAGAAAAATGGCGGGGGTTTTTCTGAAAATATTAAAAGTCGATTTTCCCAAAAAACCCACACTTGTATTTCTTGCCAATTAGATGTTAAATTTTTACTTTAATAAGAAAGATTTTTTGTTAGTTTTATATGCGGGCTAAAGAACTTTTGTGACCAGGAAATTTTTTGTTCATAACATCGACTTTTCCGATTTTGTACAGAAACAACGCCAGATACGAAAAAAGGTTAAGATAAAAGTTTGCAAGTGCAAAAAAGTTCTTCCGGCATAAAAACCCCTTTTTAATTTCTTCCCATATTTTGTTAAGTTTCTGTTTTTATAAGGAAGACATCCCATCAACTTTATGCGGACAACACCATTTTTGACGCCGGGAGAATTTTTTTCCCTGAAAATATAATTTTGGAATTTTTTTCGTAAACGATGTAAGATATCAGAAAAGAGCAAGAGAGGTATTTTTCATAGGACTTTTTTTAGACGTGTTTTCATTTCTGTCGCTGTTAGCGAGAAAAATGAGGAAATACGATTTTATGAAAAAAAATTCTTCTGGCCACAAAAGTTATTTAGCTTACATAAAACTTACAAGATGTGTTCCTTATGAAAGTACAAATTCAACAAGAAATTGATAAAAATATAGGTTTTAGAGGTCTAAACAAAATTTTTTAACAAGCCACAAAATTTAAACACGCAGAACTTCGTACAAAAATTTATTTTAGCAAATCATAAAAATACATATCGCCTAATCTGCCGTGATTTGAGAAAACACCGTTAACTGCAAAATGAAAAAAGCCGAGAAAATCGACGAAAACTGTTCGAATCTTTATTCGCGTGTATCGCGGATTCTTATTCATTTTCTGCATTTTTTTGTTGTTCTTGACTAATTTGCATACGATCTTTTCATTTTTGCAATAAAAAATGTTTAAAAATGTTGATTAATTATCTAAAATGCAGTTAACGGTATTGATTGGGATGCTGAAATTCGAAAAACGCCGCAACGGGCAGATACGGCTCTCTTCGAATTACGGACCTCAGAAATAGGCCTGTCGTGATTTGAGAGAACGCCGTTCACGGCAAAAGAATATGAAAGAGTGAAATTATTATAAAATATTAATCAAATATGGAATTATAATTATTATGAAATATTGCATATAAGATTATTATTCATATCCATAATTGTTTTATCTTTCTTGCGCTTGTTTTTAAATCAGCCAAATAGATATTAATGTTATCTATTTCAAGATAAATGAAGAAATTGATATATTTCTTGAATTTGAAAACCAATTAAAAGTATTAAATGAAACAAATTTTTAGAACAGTTTCATTAATTTTCTTTGAAAATTTCCAAATTAACTTTTTCCACTTTAAAAAATTGAAATGATTTACAAACATTATTTTTACTTATTACACTTCTTAACAATATAACTTCATGTTAATTTAAGACTGTCAATAATTATAACAAATGCAGACTTTCAATAATAATTTTACATTTTGCAACTAATAATAAGTGCAGTTACGGCGTTTCTCGAATCACAAACCTCTTTTCTCGGGGTTCGATGATTCCGGAGAACGCCGTAAGCACTTACGGACCTCTCCGAAATCACGAAGGCTAGAAATCGCCGTCAAATAATTTTGGTAAAGTCCGCAACTACCAGTTACTGCGTTTTCTCGAATTTTGACGTCACGTATTTAGCCGTCTCTGATTTACGCCTGCAGTTAACGGTCAGTTACCGCTCTCTCTCAAATCACAACTCGCCAATCTTTGCAGTTAACGGTGTTTTCCAAAAATGATGCAATAATTATTTTTAAAGTTATTAACAATTTATAAAAATTATTTCAATAATCAGGTGTATCTTTTTTTCACGATTCCAACGATATAAAAAACTTATTTTTCGATTTTTTGCAGTTAACGGTGTTTTTCCAAATCACGGCAGTAATTTCCTCTAAAAGACAACATATTGTCTTCCCGAGAGATTCTGCGAATTTAAGTGTAGAACTGCCTGATTTGAAATGGATGCGGTCAATTATATTTTTATTAATTATTTATTGGCATTTATTATTTCTGACGTAAATAATTATGAATAAAAATTACTCTTAAAATATTTAAAAATGAGCTATTTTGCAATATTTCAATTGAAATTCATCAATTTAATAAACAATAACAATTAAAGGGTGTCAGTAGAGAACTAGATAACCAAGATTTTTTCGAAAATGGGCATATTGCATAAAGTTTCTTAAAAAATCAAATACAGATTGCGAAGGATTTGTTCAAATTCTCATCTTTTAATACAGTAATAAAAAAAGTAGTTTAAATTGTAGTTGAGGTTTAGCATATTAATTTTTTCTTTTCTTCTCTTCACGATATGTTTTGAAATTATTATCGTTTATTGAAATAAAATCTTTTTATAGTTTTTTCTCCGAATAATCGTCTATCTCAGTGCGATACCGTCACAATAAATTTTGATTTTCTCTGAACATAATAACAATAATAATTATTATTGTTATACATATAAAATGAATGTCTCAGGCTTAAGATGGTTACAGCCCAATATGTCAAAGGCTGTCTGTCCCGGTACATATTATCAATCATGGACGCATTATTATAATGCAATCAAGTGATCTGATAAGAGCGTGTGCCTTGGCATATTGGACAAAGCCTGGTTTTTACCTCATAATTCACGGACTGGGTTGCAGTAAAATGCATGATGGGGGGATCTACAGCTTAAGGTGGGATCCGAACCACCAGAACCTCGGTAAAGGTAAATAGAAAAATTTCAAGAGGTACCGGCTCAGGGATTGAACCCCGGACCTCTAAGGTGAAGTCCGAGCGTCTATTTAACCTGTGCCACCGAGGCTCTTTTGCTATACAAAATAATATGATATTTTCCTGAAAATTATTATTATATAATATTATTATTATGTTATTGTTATTATTGTTTTTTTTTAAATCTTGTTCTCGGGTAAACCCGGATTTTCATCATAGGCACGGACTAAGTCAAGTGACTGACGTATAAGGATGCTTTCTTAGAGCATTGTAATGATTATTGTTATTATTGTTATATATATATATTGTTATTCTAGTTCAGCTTTTCCATATCTCGGGAGCGAGTTTTTATTTTTGTGAAAAATTGACAATTCGATATTCAATCGCTACCAAAAACCGATTTTCAAAACCTGTTAAATTTTAACCTGAAATTTATTGAACAATTTACCCGGAAGTGGTTCAATTTTTTAGATCAAAACGTTGTTTCTCTCATTCAGAAACTCAATATCTCGGGAGTAAGTTTTTATTTTTTATTTGAACTAAAGACTACATTTTTTATCGCAATCCACATCTCATGAATGGATTTCTGTCTTATCTTTAAATGGTGATTTCGATTATATAGAATGGTTTTTCGCTCTCCTGAAGAATTCTGATTTTGTTGGTTATCTAGTTCTGTACTGTCACTCTTCAATTCACCAGTTAAATGTTTAACTTTTGAAAAATATATGTTTGAATTTTTTTAAACCTTCGCACGAACTTTTCCTCAATAAGTTTAAACGTGCCGCTTTTGAGAATAAAAGTTAAAACTCCTGCTTTCAAACATAACCTGTAAAATTGTATACTTACCCTACCTACCGTCTGAATGATTAAAAAATGAAGAATTTAATACTAAAATTATACAGTCTTCAATTCAAAGCTTAAATTGTGGAGTAATTTAAAATGTTTAAAATAAATGTTCCTGAAGTATAAAACTACATAATGTAAATTATAAACTTTCCTTATTTAAAAATAATCTAAGTTTAAACATTTAACAGTTCAAAAAGAAATATTTTAAACCCAGTTTCAGAAGCCCGCAAGCTGAATTAAAAAAGAAATATTTTAAACCCAGTTTCAGAAGCCCTCAATCTGAATGACTATTGTAAAAAAGTGGTTCTAACTTTAAATTTTATTTTGATTGCGCAAAGAATATTTAAAAACCAATGAAAATGATGGACTTTATATTCCTAAACAAAAGTTCTGCTTTGAGTCATCCAGTGTCTGACACTGCTTTTTTTCATTATCTTTAGAAATTTGCTGCGACTTTTTGTGGAATTTTTTGGTAAGTCCATGCGACTTTCTTTATAATTATCGTATACGAATAATCGACCCGAGCACTGTTTGTGTATGAAATGCTTTGCCCCATGGACAAAATAATTAGCATTATTTGTATTATCTTTTTATTTCAAGGTAGATCACTTTCCAATTTGACTGGCAGTTTTCCTCTCTTTATTGTGCTGTATACTATATTGAAGATTTTAAGATTGTTTTTTTCTATGTACAGGTTTCAGGCAGAATGATTAGTACTCGTGCATTGTCGACATTTTTCTTATAAATTTTGATTAAACACATTTTAAAAGAAAACGTTTGATAATAATTTGTGAAAGGAAAATTTCTTAAACATTTGTAACTCTTATGAATTATTTTCTACCTATGAAAACGGTTTAAAAGACTCATAATTTTTTATTTTTATTTATTTCTTAATGCAAATGCAGTGGCAAATGATGGAGTTCTGATGTATATAAAATGCGATAATATCGAATGGTTACTGAAATCTCGTGAGCGAATCATTTCGAATGGGGCTTTTACCGAGGCTTATTCTGAGCATTGCGCCATGGCCTTGAAGTTAGCTGGACTAGTGGAATGTGATCTCGACTCAAAGTATAGCACTTCTTTGTTGATTTCCTGTGTAATTCAATTGAAGATTTATGATCGTATTAAATCGAATCTAGACCTTATAAAACCTCATTCCAAGATTAAAAGAATGGAAGTTTAAAGTTAAAATTCCCTTCCTTGTCCTTACAATCCCTATTTCACGGCCTTCTGTTTTTCTACGTGCTTCGTAAACAAAGGTGTCACAACTCTCAGAACTTATCCCCACTATCTTCTTCAGACGCCAGACTATAGGATAGCTCTTTAAAGAAGGTAGGTTTAAACCTGCTTAAAGGTACTTTCACCCAAGTAAATCTTTCATTATTGTATTGTCTCAGCAATCTACTAGAAAAAATCGATCAATTTAATTCAAGATTGTTCTTTCCTAATTTCGTAACTACAGAATTTCAAGAGTTTCATTTAAAATATACTTTAGAAATGTAAAGATGGAAGGTAAATATTTTCAAGGATTCTAAGGCACTCAAGGGCCTTATGAAATAGAAAGTATTTCATTCTCCTATTGTTCATGACAAAAAATTGTTTTCTGCCCTTCAGATTCTGAAGTGGCCGGTACTTGTGTAGTTACTTCATATAATTTGTACAAATATGGCATTTATAAATAAATATTGAAGTGATGGTTCATAATTATTTAACATCAACTTGTCATTGATTTAATTGCTTATAGAAATGTCTGAGATGGTGGTAAACATTTGTTCTAATTTTGTAAACGAATTTAGGGCCAAAAAGTTCTGAACATTCACACTCCTGAAACCCAACCCTATTGATAAACGATTTTTCAAATTGAAAAAATCGACAAAAACAGCCAGAAGATAATACAATCTTAGGTATTTAACATCCTGAAAAATTCTTCTTTTTTTGCTCCCCCGAATAATGCTGGTGGCCAAACATATCGGTCAGATATCGAAAACCAACCCCTAATTAATAAGTTCCAAAAACTCAACAAAATGTACAATGCAGTTCGAAGTTAATACATTTACGGTTATTTTCAAGCATATAAAATTCATAAAAATCACCCCCCGACTAATGGGAGTGAGCAAACATATCGCTTGAATCCCAAAAAGCCACCCCTAATGAAACCCGATTTTTGAAAATTCGTAAAATCGACAAAAACAACCAGAAGTAAATACAATCTTAGGTATTTAACATCCTGAAAAATTATCCTTTTCAATTTTCCAAATTTGCAAAAATCGGGTTTCGTTAGGGGTGGGTTTCTGGGATTCGAGCGAAATGTATACTCACTGTTTTCGATATCTGACCGAAATGTTTGGCCACCTGCATTATTCAGGGGAGCAAAAAGGATCATTTTTCATGTTGTTGAATACCTATGATTGTATTAAGTTCTGGCTGTTTTTTGTCGATTTTCCCAATTCGAAAAATCGTTTATCACTAGGAGTGGGTTTTAGGCATGTGAGTTCGGTTTCTCAGCATCGAAAAATGTCGTCTGATATTGACTCCTAACCATTAGATTTATTAGTTTGTTGAATACATATTAACTTTATCAACTTTGTAGTCGACTTAGCTGTCGCATCTATGGAAATCACTTTAGGGATTGTTACTTACCCCCCCCCCCCCCATTAAAAAGTTGGCGTTATTTTTGCATTAAGGGCATGTGACACAGCCAAATACCTACATTACCGACCTCACTTTTTCAATTTTCCAAATTTTTTTTTTTAATCTAAGAACTTTTTTTGTAAATAAAATATCGGGCTGAAACTTTGGAAAATGTATGAGAAGACAATAAACTACGTTTACGTACTTGATTCGATGAGGAATTTCGCAAAAAAATATTCTCGAAGAAATTAAAACTGGGTGCATTTTTTGAACCTAACCCTAGTAGCACGGAACGTGTACAATGTCCGCCCTTGGGAACGTTCCACTGGGACCTGAGGGGAACCTTCCATTATTGTTGTTTTTAACAACAATTATCTCGTAAACCGTAAGAGATAGGTAAGAATGGATGTCATTTTTGAATTTTGAGTACCGCATATACTAAACTATAATATGATATCCGTATCATAAATTGACATCGATTTTGACCTATCAATTACGTTTTACGCGTTTTTTATTGATAATAATAACAATAACGTTAATTTATGTTTGGAACGTTCCAGTGGAACGTTCCTGGAACGTTCCCAAGCGGCGGACATTTTACACCTCCCTGGAACGTTCCGCTGGAACGTTCCGTGCTATTAGGGAAGAACTTTTTTTATAAGTGAAATATCGGCTTCAAACTTTGAGAAATGCAAGAGCCGACAGTGAAATACGTTTATGTACATCATTTGAGCATAAAAGATGCAAAAAGAAAAATTCCAACTAAATGTCAACAACGCTTGCCAGTTCGGTCGGTATTAGCGATGAGCACGAAAATGCGAAGTATGGCGGCCACTGAGCGAGGCCAATAGCGATTTCAATACTTACATAATTCAACATTGAAACAACATATTTCACTCAACTTTTATGCTGGACACAACTTTCAAAAAATGTTATTGTAAGAACACCGCATTACCAATCTTTGACAGCGTGGACCCCATATTTCAGATGTAGACGAGCCAGCTGATAAAGCCTCGATTAGTGGCCGCCAGACTTCGCATTGTCGTGCCCATCGAAAATACCGACCGAACTGGCAAGCGGAACCGGAGTTGACACTTAGTTGGAATTTTTCTTTTTGCATCTTTTATGGTCAAATGATGTACATAAACGTACTTTTCACAGCACGTCTGCGGAAAGTTCGATTTTCCGTGCCTCCGTAGACTCTGGAAAGTTGCCGATTTCTGAGCTTCTCACTTTACACCTCTAGAGTTTGTAAAGTATGCTACTTTACACCTCTAGAGGTTGTAAAGTAGCCAAAGGAACAATGTAATGAGACGTGTAGAAAATACGACTTACATTGATCGTCGTTTTCTAACCTCACTCTGTTACTGTTTCTTACCACTCTGTGGTGTGGTGTGGTGTGATGTGGTGTGTGGTGTGTGTGGTGTGGTGTGACATGACATGACATGATATGAACTATATTCAATATGAATAATTGTAACAACGATTAATATGATTAGTGGTGATCAAAATAAATAAATAGATTCACTTATTTATTGAGAATCTCACTCCGAAAATCGAACTTTTTCCTTAGACTCGCTGTGAAAAGTATTGTACTTGACATGTGAGAAGCAGGCAATCCCCGATTCGTGTGATGTCATCACTCGCCTTCGGCTCGTAACGCCAACTTCACACTCATCGGGAATTGCCTACTTTCCACACTTGTCAAGTAAATAGCTATTACTGTCGGCTCTTGCATTTCTCAAAGTTTGAAGCCGATATTTTACTTATAAAAAAAGTTCTTAGGTTCAAAAAATGCACCCAGTTTTAATTTCTTCGAAAATAATTTTTTGCGAAGTTCTTCCTCGAATAAGGTAAGTAAACGTAGTTTATTGTCTTCTCACACATTTTCCAAAGTTTCAGCCCGATATTTTATTTACAAAAAAAGTTCTTAGATTCAAAAAAAAACTCGGAAAATTGAAAAATTGAGGTCGGTAATGTAGGTATTTGGCTGTGTCACATGCCCTTAAATGCATTTTTAGTTTGCCAAAAACAATTCTAGCAAACAAAAATTCATTAAAAAATTTCTTTTTATCGTTCATTTGAACGTTCAGAACTTTTTGGTCATAAGAATTTGCGTAATTCAACGAGTGTTCCTAATTGTACCGAAAAGTGATTTTGAAAACCTTAGGTGGTCGCAATTAAAGACTGCCCGGATGTATGTATATCCCGCAGCGATGCTCCTCGCGAATAGTACAATAAATTGCGTAATCTCTGCCACACGTAACGAACGAATGCTTTTATAGCAGGCGTGCCCCGATCCAATATTACGTATTACTTCGCCAGGAAACGAGAGGTATCGTGCGACCTGGTTGAGGTGCGCCCTGAAGGCGCCTTAATAAAACTGCTACATCGAAATGTCACGGCCTGGTCCCGATATTGCGTACTGGATTAGTGTATTCCCACATAACTATATACTAGGGTAGTCCAAATTTATACCCGTTGAAATTTTATTTTTTTTAAATGTTTGGTGGTCAATCCCCCCTAATTTATTCATTTTTCGAAAAAAAGTGACCTATTTTTGTTTCAAATGGGAAAAGCTCATTTATCGAAAAAATGGGAAATTGCTCTATAAAAAGTTAACATGGCGTACGATTGATCAATTTTTTCTTTATTGAAGTCCCACATTGTTGTATATTATAGGGGTGTGCAAAAGCTCGACCCTTGCGAGCGAGCTTTTTCTGTGGGGGTCAAACTGCGAGCCGGTTGGCAAGCCAGAATAGCTAAATTAGGAGACCTTTCAATGAGAATTTTTGAATTTATTATGTTTTTTTTTTCTTTTGCGTGAAATTGGTGAAAGGTCATTTTCCAAGAAATTGTTTTTCCCTGTGTTTCAACGACGTGCATGCATTAAAAAGTGGCTTAAATCAATGCAGTAATATTCGATCGAGCATATCGATCAAATATTGTGGTACAGTACAAGTGTTACGAACCCTGCGAGCTGGACGAGCTCTTTTCGGTCCTTAAGCTTTTTTCGATTCGCGAGCTTCTTTCGGCAGAGTGCGTGAACACTCGAAGTGTTTTCATTTATTTATATCTTGTCAAATATTTGCAATTAAAGTAATGATCTATAATTCGTCGACAGAATTGGTATTTATGATTAAAGTGCAACGTACGGTTGGTACTTTTTCCAAAATTCGCTCTAAATGGGCGAAATCTAGATAGAAATTTAATGTGAGTACAGTTGATTGTATAGGTTAGATTTGTTATCTATTTGCTTAATTGAACTGTTCTACTCAAAATTACTGCCAAACTTAATTTTCAACTTGTGAGGGTGTCCAGCGTGTGGGAACGCTTGAAAAACGGGAATTGTACGGGAAATTTATTGGTGCGGGATTTTATTTTTAAGAATTTTTTTAG
>CAKNXH010063957.1:0-13995 GCA_932178445.1 Andricus quercusramuli | reverse complement strand
GATACGTGCGGGGGCAGATTTTACATGCTTAACCGGCTAGGCCCTTTGAATTTATCTTATCCTCGACTGAACTCCCACTATAAAATTCTGAACAGTTCTTTATCCATTTTAGCCTTCTTTGCGGATAAACAAGTTGTCAGGGCCTGAAGAAAAGGATTCGTCCTACTCTCTTGAATTGAACCAGTATTTTGAATTATGACTGGTGAACCAGTGGTTTTTCTACTTTGACTGGATGAATCTGTAAGTGATTCAACTAAAATAGCTTTACTGATTCTACCAGTGACGCCAGATGATAGATTGAAGCAGTGATATAGCGTTCCACGCGGGCTAGACATGAACCTTCAGTCGTCTGATACGCGCGCATAGCCGGTCAGGTCTTGGCATTTCTCGACTGAAAACGAACCTTATTGTGTACTAGTGTTTGTTTTATAAAGATTTGGCGCCTGGCTGTAATGAGCAGGGGATATAATATCTTTCGCTTGATAATGGCAGGCCCCTGGCTATTTGGGTTTGACTTTAAGCGATGCGACACGTTGACATAACGACATGTCTTCCCACAATTAGGCGCAACATATTATATCCCATTATATTGCAGCCCGGCCTTCATTTATTGTTGTGAGAGTAAAGTGTGGTTTTTGAAAGATAATTTTACAACTGTTACCACAATAGTGATGAATGATAAGTTTCATACCTAAACAGCTGACAGACGACAAGGCGTACGACCAGATGACTACTGGTACTGAGAAACCAGTGAAACTCACTGATCAAACCAGTACCGGAACTCCACTGAATGAACCAGTAAATTCTCACCGATTGTCAGTGACACACTTCTGACTGTTTCAACCAGTGATATTTCACTGGAAATCAGTGAAATTTCACTGGTTCGTTTTAAGAGAGTACTGAAGGCCATGAAATTGGTGGGATCGTCGCGATTGTACTAAATATTTTTGAAACTGGCATAACGTTAAATCTCCTTATAGGTGAAGAGGCGAGGTGAACTTCCGCGGATAAAGTCCCGCTATCCTGACCTCATCTTTGTGAGATTCTCCAGACTCGTGGCTCGTATTTCTTCGTCTTTATACGATAAAGGAGGGACAAGGTTATATTATTCTTTATATGCATTTGTGTAGATATGTGATCCGTTAGTTGTCGTTACTATAATTTAAAGTTTAAGTGCGTGGCAGTGCACAACTAGATAACCAACAAAATCGGAATTTTTCAGAAAAGCGAAAAAAATTCTGTGAAATCGAAATCACTATTCAAAGATAAGACAGAAGCCCACTTCCAAGATGACGTATTGAGGTCCCGGAAGCTGGAATTACAAGATTGTCATATAGATATGGGCACTGTGCCATAATTTAGTGCTTATTTAGTGCTAATTTATGCTGCAGAAAAAAAATTGTTGTGCCCGGTAATTTTGTTCAAAAACATGTAGTAGTGCTGGCTTCAGTTGACTCTGGCATGGAAAACTCGGAAACTATAAGTGATATCAGATTCTCATTTGTGCAGGAATTTAGTGCTTATTTAATGCTAATTTATGCCGCAAAAAATCAATTTTGTGCCCAGATATTTTGGTCAAAAAGATGTAGTAGTGCTGGCTTCAGGAGACTCTGGCATGTAAATCTCGGAAAATATAAGTGATATAAAATTCTCCTTTGTGCAGGAATTTATTGTTTATTTATTGCTTATTTATGCCGCAAAAATTAAATTTTGTGCCGGGATATTTTGGTCAAAAACATGTAGCAGCGCTGGCTGCAGGTGACTGGTATGTGAAACTCGGAAAGTATAATTGGTATTAAATTCTCCTTCGTGCAGGAATTTAGTGCTTATATAGTGCTAATTTATGACGCAAAAATTAAACTTTTTGCCCGGATATTTTGGTCAAAAACATGTTGTAGTGCTGGCTTCAGGTGACTCTGGTATGTGAAACCTGGAAAGTATACGTGGTATTAAATTCTCCTTCGTGCAGGAATTTAGTGCTTATTTAGTGCTAATTTATATTTATGCCGCAAAAATTAAACTTTGTGCCCGGATATTTTGGTCAAAAACATTGATATTCTGTTCAGCGAGAGAATACTCAACGCAGCAGACGTTTTGGATTAAGCACTATTACTTTCGAAGAAATAATGTGATTGTATTGCGCGTGAGCATCCTTTTTTAATGCCTAAGTGGAAAAGAAGAGGACGAGTTCATTAAGAAGTCAATTTTGATCCACGGTTACGGTTTTATCCGCCGAAAATGCATTTTAAGATATATACAATTTCATTGTTGAGCAAAACTATACAAGATACGAAAAAATGTTGAGAAGGAAAATTGTTCATTCTAAAAAGATTTACAAATTTTCTTCAGACAATTTGTTTTTGTTTTAATTGTGAAAAATGAAATCAAAAATCCAAAATTTTAATTTTCTGACTAACGACAAAAGCTATGAACAAAATGTTTAATGCTAAAGTGTTCACCTAAGTAACGCCTACAAAGTTGCTTGAAATCATTTTTTTATAAGACACGTATTTTGCGTTTTATTCACGAAAAATTAGATTAAGAATCACAATATTAAATTTATGGAAAATTGACACAAGCTAGGTACAATGAAATGCTTAACATCAAAATTTTTTACTTAAAACAGAAGTCCCGGACACAATCACCAAATTACAGATCTTAATAGTTTAATATGTAATTTGAAAAGATTGATGGACAAAGTAGCACTTAATTATCACCAAATTCCTGCGCAAATGAGAATTTGATATCACTAATGATTTCCAAGTTTCACATACCAGTCACTTGAAGCCTGCAATAGGGGAAAGTGGGGTATGGTGCCAGTGCGGGGAATGGCCACTCTTGCAAATGATGCTCGTGTTTTTTTAATTCTTATATTAATTTTTTTACGTAACATAGCTTTCTTTGGTACTCAAGGAAGCCATTTTATGTAAAAAAACGAATATAAAACTCATAAGAAACCCAAGAATTATTAGCAAGAGTCACCGTGCCCCGCACTGACACCATACCCCGCTTTCCCCTACATGTTTATTAGGGAAATTACCGGGCACAAAATAAAGTTTTTGCGGCATATATTAGCATAAAATAAGCACTAAGTGCCTGCACCAAGGAGAATTTTGAAGCACTAATAGTTTCCGTGTTGCACATACCAGAGTCACCTTGTATCCAGCATTACTACACGTTTTTGGTAAAAAAAGTGCCCGGATTTTGTGCATGGCACAAATCCACAGCACTTAATTAGCACTAAATTCCTGCGCAAAGGAAAATTTGATATCACTAATCGTTTCCAGGTTTCACATGCTAGAGTCACCTAAAGCCAGCACCACTACATGTTTTTGACCAAAATATCTGGGCACAAAATTTAATTTTTGCGGCATAAATTAGCACTAAATAAGCACTAAATTCCTGCACAAAGGAGAATTTAATACCACTTATAGTTTCCGAGTTTTACATATCAGAGTCACCTGAAGCTAGCATTACTACATGTTTTTGGTAAAAAAAAAGTGCCCAGATTTTGTGCATAGCACAGATCCAGAGCACTTAATTAGCACTAAATTCCTGCACAAAGGAGAATTTGATATCACTAATCTGCCGTGATTTGGAAAAACACCGTTAACTGCAAAAAATCGAAAAATGAGTTTTTTATATCGTTGGAATCGTGAAAAAAAGATACACCTGATTATTGAAATAATTTTTATAAATTGTTAATAACTTTAAAAATAATTATTGCATCATTTTTGGAAAACACCGTTAACTGCAAAGATTGGCGAGTTGTGATTTGAGAGAGAGCGGTAACTGACCGTTAACTGCAGGCGTAAATCAGAGACGGCTAAATACGTGACGTCAAAATTCGAGAAAACGCAGTAACTGGTAGTTGCGGACTTTACCAAAATTATTTGACGGCGATTTCTAGCCTTCGTGATTTCGGAGAGGTCCGTAAGTGCTTACGGCGTTCTCCGGAATCATCGAACCCCGAGAAAAGAGGTTTGTGATTCGAGAAACGCCGTAACTGCACTTATTATTAGTTGCAAAATGTAAAATTATTACTGAAAGTCTGTATTTGTTATAATTATTGACAGTCTTAAATTAACATGAAGTTATATTGTTAAGAAGTGTAATAAGTAAAAATAATGTTTGTAAATCATTTCAATTTTTTAAAGTGGAAAAAGTTAATTTGGAAATTTTCAAAGAAAATTAATGAAACTGTTCTAAATATTTGTTTTATTTAATACTTTTAATTGATTTTCAAATTCAAGAAATATATCAATTTCTTCATTTATCTTGAAATAGATAACATTAATATCTATTTGGCTGATTTAAAAACAAGCGCAAGAAAGATAAAACAATTATGGATATGAATAATAATCTTATATGCAATATTTCATAATAATTATAATTCCATATTTGATTAATATTTTATAATAATTTCACTCTTTCATATTCTTTTGCCGTGAACGGCGTTCTCTCAAATCACGACAGGCCTATTTCTGAGGTCCGTAATTCGAAGAGAGCCGTATCTGCCCGTTGCGGCGTTTTTCGAATTTCAGCATCCCAATCAATACCGTTAACTGCATTTTAGATAATTAATCAACATTTTTAAACATTTTTTATTGCAAAAATGAAAAGATCGTATGCAAATTAGTCAAGAACAAACAAAAAAATGCAGAAAATGGATAAGAATCCGCGATACACGCGAATAAAGATTCGAACAGTTTTCGTCGATTTTCTCGGCTTTTTTCATTTTGCAGTTAACGGTGTTTTCTCAAATCACGGCAGTAATAGTTTCCGAGTTTCGCATACCGGAGTTGTGGCTTCAGCTGAAGCTGGCACTACCACATGTTTTTGACCAAAATTACTAGGCACAACATTTTTTTTCTGCAGCATAAATTAGCACTAAATAGATGTGTCAGCAGACAATCTCAAAATGACACTGGCCACAAATTGGAACAGGCTAACCTGCGAATTGTGATAAAAATGTAATATGTCGAAGAATTTTGAGGCTAAAATTTAATAGGTTTTGAAAATCGGCGTTCGGTAGCGATTTAAACTAGAATTTTCTATTATTCACAAAAATAAAAACTTTTTCCGAGGTATGGGGAAGCTGAATAAGAAAGCAAATGTTTGATACAAACACATTGTTCTCTTTCGAGAAAATAAAATTTAGTGTGACGGTATCGCACTGATATATAGACGATTATTTGAGAAAAGACTAAAAAAATAATTGTTCAATATTACTACGCTAAATTTTTAACTAAAATTCAACTTCACATTTTTTTATTACTGCATAAATCAAAAAATGAGATTTGGAACAAATCTTTTTATTGCAACGCGTGTATTTGAGTTTTTAAAGAATTTTTTTATGTAATAAACCGATTTTCGAAAAATGTTGATTATCCAGTTCTGTACTGCCTTTAAGTATAAGAACGGAGATTCATATATACAAGAATCTGTTCACATGCAAATAAATATATTCACCTTTGAATTGAACCTAAATCTTTTCATGGACAAACTATTGGCGTTATTGCTAACTAAATAATCTTTCGATTTAAAATACATAAAATCCTTGAAGTCTGTATAAAGCCGATATGACCTTAGACTTCCTTTTGTATTCCAAGATTGAGTAATTTAAGTACCACTTTTCAAGTCTTTAAGACTCTTCTTACAAAATAAGTTTATAGTCATCCAATCAGCTGTCTCGAGTCGTGATTTAAACTCCGGTAATGATGGGTTTTAGCAAAGAAGTGTAGTTTCATTAAAGATGAATAATTTTCACGAGATCCTCTTAGAAAGTCGAGATTACAAACACGATGTTGCGGACCCAGGGATTTAGAGTTAAAAGTCAATTCATTACGTCAGTTGGATCCATGTTAAAATGGACACGGAGTTCGAACACCCACGCGTATATCATGAGGCGAAAATAGTGTTTGGCGAGAAAAGTGAAAGTTTGAATGCATTAATTTTCTATATCATTGTCTTGGAAAACATATGGTTTCATATTACTCTTGATTGTATTGGTAATTCGCCTTGGTTCGTTTCGCTCCGCAGAGTCACGGATCATGGTCATCTGCATTTCAGTTATAATGGTTCTTACGTGTGATCCTTCCAAGATACGCTTTGTGATCTTTTCTGCTCCTTTCGCGGTTAGAAAGCTTTGACCGCTTCTACCTTATAGTGATTACAAAAGCGTACATACAGTCTTTCTTCTCCTTGCATCGCTGAAATTAAGCCTTTTATATAATTGTTTGAAAAACATTTGCCACCCTGAGAAAAATAATGGATACAATCCCTCAAAGTTAACGTACGTTATAAACGCGTTTAAAAGCTTTAAATATAGTAGCTGAACTACAGTTGCTATTTAATGTAAAATTGAACACATTGCGTTATAGAAAAGTATTAGCTTGCAAAAATTGTTATTTTGCAGAGGTATACAATTAAAATCATGATTCAGTTCATCCTCGAGTTCATCTGTTAGTGAACTGTATTTGGCTAGCGTTTTTTACAGCTATTCACGTTTACATATTTGGTTTTGCCAATAGTTTCCTGAATTAGTCAGTGTTTGGTATATGTTGAGTGTAAACGGAATATGACTATAGGAATTTTTTGAGCCTGGAAAACTGTACAAGGTATGAAGTATATTCAGTTTTTTTCTCGTAGAATACAAACCTAAAAGCGAAAATGTTCTATCATTCCGCGTTTCTCAGAAAAACTCGGTTAAAAAGTGAAAAACCTTAGTTTTTGACTGTTTCCAAAACCTTGTATCAAACAACCCAGAAATTCTGAAGGTTTACAATGGAGTTGAAATTAAAGCCCTGTTTTCGAAAATGATCTCTTGTCTATGTGATATGAAACATATGTAGTTCAGTGTGTGTACCGTATACGTCAATCCGGATGTGACTGACGTGTGTTATGAACGTTGTAATATCCGATTACATATATTGCACATTCTTCCTCATATGGATATGGATACGCAGACAATATCACCTTGATGATGAATGAAAGAATATTTCCGTCACTTTAAATACCCAACGTGTGAAGAGTCTCAGACAATATAGTAGTCTCTTCACAGGTGTTTTTCTACATATATTGGGGTCCTTGACATAGCTCATTGTTATAATTGATATGATTTTGCCCATCATCTTATGAATGAGTTGGACTAGGTTAACCATCTCGCAATAAATGTTCTATTTTAGAAAGATTTAATAGACGCGAGAATTGTCTTAAATGGTGTAATGAGATTGTAATTGCTTTTATGATCCTTTAATGGCCAGAAAGGCACAAAGACAGCATACTTATTGTTTTTGTGAATATATTTTCATGTGGTTGTAACGTTTGGATGTAACGTCGTATATGGTAAAAACATTCTAAACGTCAGAACAGTTATTCAATAATTAAATTGCCTTAAATATCACATAAACAATGCTTACAGAGATGAAATACCTAATAACTCGTAGCATATCATGAATAACAGACTTGATGGAATTCATTGGGTAAGTTTATGTGGGAACTAGGGACTAGAATTGTTTTATTCATCACCGTATAAACTGTTGGATGATATGCAAAGGAATTTCTGAAGTGTCTGCCGTGATGCTGACTGTTTCCATACTGCTTTCGTAAAATTGAATGGGATCATTCACAACAGTATTTATATATTCTGTTGAAGACTATACTGTGCAAGTTCTAATACCAACTCTGTGAAAAGCACATAGTCATTTCCTTTGAAATCTGCCCTTTTCGTCTCGTCCCGGAATTTTCAATCAGCCTATTTGTACGTTGTAATTTACGAGCTAGTTTGTTCAGATATAAGAGCTTGGCACAAATGCGATGTGATGCGATGCGCACTGGCCCGCGCAGCTACGCTCTGCTTGCTGCCGACAACGCGACTCATTACCGACTATCCTCTTTTCCCTTGAACCAATAGCTCTATCTTCCTCAGCTTTTTCTTGCCTTTGTGGCCTTCCGCCGCCACTGAGAAGGTACTTTGTTTAGCGGAAATGTTTTGGTAGCTGTGGAAAATTCGTAATTTCCCTTCCAGCTGAAAGGTCAACAGAGCTATACTGTTTTGGATATCTTACCAGCAAGCAATTAGACTAATTAAGTATTTAGATAAGCACTAATTGCTGATGCATATATCCACGAAACGTAATTGTATATCAATTGCTATGTTGGAGTGAACTCATGTTGTCAAGAATTTCTGAAAAATACCTTCTTTTATTTTAGTTGAGCTTGGATGACAAGAATGATGCTGACACATGTTTCGCAAAAATTGTTCGTAGTCTGGGTGGTGCTTAAGATCAGACCGAGTAGACTTTGGATGACTAAACATTTAGGTCAAACATGAGGCGTACAAATGCGCTTGACATGGACATAATTAATTTATAATTTATTTTATTGTTAAATTAACGACTTTAAAAAGAATTCAGTTGATCCTCGAACGGTAATTTTAACTAGAGAATCAAAACACATTTGTGTTCGAAAACGAAGGATTCAAAGGGCCGTTTCAAGTGACTTGTAAGTAGTCTATGTTCCTTATGCTTATACTATTCTAGGTCAATAAGGTCATTTTTTTGTTTCCTTTTTTGGTATTTGAAAAGTCTCAATATGGTTAGAAGCGACAATAATCTGTCATTAGGCGGAATAGAAAATGTCCAGAAAGGGTTGATCGCCTTTCAACAAAAATGACTCAATGGTTCCTCGTAAAACGCTTGGAGAAGAAGCTGGCAATCCGACACCACCCACATCCTCCGTCTCGGCGCGTCGGTGAGGTTTCCTCCGGTTCTCACGTGATCTGTGAGAAAACTACTGAAGGGAATTCTTACCACCATTGCCTTCTTCGTCTCGCTCTTTTTTATTCGCATCACACTTTGTCTTTCCTGTGGCTTAAATTCCAAGGAGCTCTGATGCGGATCCGCACGAAAAATTTCCGAACAGAATGTACAGACGCTCAAAAGAACCCTGTCAGACAGTTTGTGTAAAGACGATTTAAGTTTAAGGTCATTTGTATTGTTGTAGTCGACGTAGACCACCCTTGGGTCAAGATGCCACATCTCGAAACTCACGAAACTTCTCAAAAACAGCTATACTCTTTATTTTACATACATTTCGAAGCATTGCGGTCCTATCCACTCAGAGAATAAATTGTCTTGAAACAAAAGCATCGTCCTCATATGTGTTTCGTTTCGAACCACGTAAATGTCTTTTTTACACAATCAGAATTATTCGGCTGGTAGCTTTGATGGAGTTTATCGCACATTAATAATATTTGCTGTAAAAGATTCTTTTTGAGGCAAATGAAAATCCCCTTAACCTTCGCTTTGTGTCAAGAGACATACTTTCGATACAAGAGCACATTCCTATGTCTATGAGTGTCTGCAAGAAAATGATTATATTTATTGTAACTATGTTGATCTACGTTTTTTATTTGGAAAGTAAGGTAATATAATTCTTCTTAACATCTATGATTTGTATGTATGGATCATTCATATCAGTCTATAAATCTCACATTTAAGCACATCTCTTTTGCAGCATAAAAAGTTGCACGCCTTTTGCAATAAATAGACCGTTAGCGTTATAATGAACCTTAAGAGCACTATAATTCGAAAGAGCGAGAGTTTGGCTCTTCTTTTCTTTCGTGTCAAGAGCCTTTCGCGTCTGGTAAGAGCCATTTTGATTCGCTCTAATCGTTCGACTCTCCGTGTTATACTTATACTAAATCTTACATTACATGACCTACCTGGCGAAATCGAATGTACCTGACGTCAAATACGTCTCTGTGGTTTAGCGGCACACCGCAAATCCAATTGACGAATGGATGTTTCAAGTCGTGTGCAACTGTAGTGCAGTTGTATATATGGGGTTTCACGCCAGAAAGTTACTCAATCAAAACAAAGTTTCTCAAGTTAGGGAATCGATTGAGGAGTGTGGCGTGGTTCGCTTCATCATCGAATTTCACGATTTAGGGCATTTAGGCTATAGAATTTAACTTTCTTGCACATGGAAAATTCTTGGACGGACATAAAAGGAAATATGCTTCTTGCTTAAAATAATAGGAATTTTAGAATGGAAACCTTAACATTAAATTTTAGATTATATTTCTCATTGTTACTAACAAATTCCATAAATAAATTCGCAGTTTGAGCAATAATTAAAAGTATCTGGCACTTTTTTAACAACTTCGTTTGGCTTGCCAGTGATAATTCAGTGAAGTTCATTGTAACTTCATGACGAATTTAATTGTTATAATAAAATTGTTCACAAAAATTGGCAGTTTGAGCAATTTTTAAGAGTTGGAGATGCCTTTTTTTGGAAAATAACTTTTTGGATTAATAGTGACAATTCTGCATTAAAGCATTTTTTTAATGCAAGGCACTCTGAAAAAAGTACCTGAAACATGGAAAAATGGCATAATTAGCGAATTTTTCAAAGAGTTTGTTATTAAAAATAAGAAGGATAATTTATTCTATTTTTTACGTTTTAATATTACAGAAAATTAAATGAAAACCAAAAGCCGCTTAATAAATATCGAAACTCATTAAAAAATCACTATTATTTATAATACGATTGTTAATAACAAATTATTTATTTATAAGTAACTTCATTAATTCGTATATTGCAAGTGTTTTCTTATCGAGTTTACGTTAATATCACTCATTTTGAATAACTCATGTGTTATTATTGAATCCTTATTTAAAAATTAGAATTTTCTTCACACTATATATGTTTCAATAAATAAACAAAATTTTTTTCGAAATTAGGTAACAAATCTCTTGAAAATGTATTTAGCTTAAAAAAAAGGCAGTGGATGCTCTGCCGGTACCGGTAAAAAAACTTCTCGGCCGGTACATTATTACATAACGTTATTGTACATTATTACATTTCATTACATCCTTCATCACATTTTTATTATATTAATTAATTTTAATTTTCATTATACATAATATTATTTTTGTGACTAGTCACAGGGCTATCTTCAACCTTATTTCTGTGACCAGTCAAAGGGGTGCCTTCCCACCACCGCGGGACGTTGAAAAGGGGTGGGGGTTTGACCAACATTATTTCTATGAACATTAAAAGGGGCGCCTCTCCGCCCCTACGAGACTATGTAAAGTGGCACCGGCAGAGAATTTTTGCCGGTACCGGTATTCACAACTATGAAGGAAGTAATTTTACAAGTTTTGGTATGATTACAAGAATGCAGTGGTAAAGTTGCAACTTTTTTTTTACAGTGTAGAAAGGCTTTTCTAGAGTGTTTCGGAAAACTGGCAACCTCTACTTTATAAATATACAAACAAAAAAGTGTGACGCTCTTGGCCTAAAAATCGCCCTTGTTGGCCCTCATCGTTTCATTTTTTTCTTGAAATTTAACCAGAATAATGTGAAAGTCTGTCGATACGCCTATCAGTTATCACGCGAATAATTGACGTAAGCGCCGCAGCCTCATTAAAAATGAACTTTAATCTCAGAATTTCCCAGGAGACATCAACTGATTCCTTGTCCTTCGTTTCTTTCGTAACGCACTATACGGTCCTTCTAGGGACACTGAAACTAAAGAGATAAGTGCAGCAATTTATTGATTTCTATAAAATCCCAAAGGAAAGAGTACAAAGATAATATAAATTTCCTAAAACGTTTTCATCATACTAATTTGATGCTATTACACTAATTTGATGCTAAACTACGTTCCAAAGAGGGGGAAATAATTCTCATCGAAGTATAGCAGCAGCGGATTTGTAGGCGATGGCATTTCATATTAAAAACACAATTTATGTTAGGAATCTTAATTCCATCGTGAACAAAGAAATACGAAGATACTTTACCCAGGGCAAAATTATTTTCCACGGTGCAGCTCTTAATTGGTTCGGTAAAGAACGGTTGCAGCACTCCATTTTACATTCTCACGAATCGGCCTTACGATGCAGATAAGTAAGATAAAATATGTAGCCCAACTATCAAAATATTTGCACACGATATACATTCGGATAGGAAAAATCAAATTACAATGAGAAAAATATTTGTGGAAAAAATTTTTTTTTTTTACTCAACAAAATTTTTGTTGGTTCAACAAATAGTTTTTTTGGTTTAGTTCCAACGTAGATGTTTGAAGTATAAGATATTACTGCGTAGCAGACAGATATTAAGGCGTAACATCTGCTATCTTTTTGAGATGTTAGACATAAAAATATTTGTATGTCTGCTGGTGTTTCGTGTCGTATGTAAACTTGTGGTAAAATGATGATTATCAATATTTTTGTCACGGAATGGTTATAATAATTCTGTAGATTGTTTGGATGGATTAAAATAATTGAAAAAAGTACTGTTTTCTCTCCAGAAAAAACTTTCGAGATAATAATTCTCTGTGTTGCATACTTTTAATAACCACAGTAACTAAGCTTTTACATCGATATGGCTGTCCTATAGTTAATCATTAAATATGTTCATCTAAATATCCATTTTTCTCTGTGTATATATTCAAAAACTTTTGTTGCACAAATATTCTTTGAGTCAGTGAGAAATAGGTCACTGAATCAAATAAGTGGATATTTTCACTGATCAACAGTAAAATCTTCCTGATTCAAATTTAAAGAGTCGAAAAAATGAAAATAGAAACATACTATCGAAGTAGAACTGATACTTATAAATAGCTCTAATTACAGGGTTACCTGTATCATGAGTGATGTTGAAACAATACAAAATAAAAATATATATCTGTAAAGCCTCAGTTATCATTTATACATTGGAACAAAATACTTGAAAAAAAAACGTAGACAATCGGAAAAAAATAGGAAAGCTCGTTGGGTGTTAGACACCCCGTGTGACCGTTAAAGGGTAAAAAATCTACTACCATCTCTTCTGGATAAAAATTTTACTATTTGGTTAAAATACAAATTATTTTGCAAAAAAGTTACCTTGGTCGAAAATCAAACTACTCAGTTGAAAGCTAAATAATTACTTTGTTAAAAATTCATTTCATTGGGTGAAGATTGAACTGTTTTTTAAAATGGTTTTTTGTTGAAATTTTTTTTTTTAACTGAAAATTTAACTTTTCCATTTTTGCCTGAAGGTTTAACTACTTGATAAAAAATTCATTTCATTAGTTGAAAATTCTTCTATTTGGTTGAAAAGCTTGTTAATTCAACTGTTTTGTTGAAAATTCTCAATTTTGGATTATGAATTTAACTGTTCGGTAAAGAATTTGCCTTTTTGAGTTTGGAAATTTCATAATTTGGTTGACATTTTTTTTCTCTTTTGACTGAAAAATCTGTTTGGTAGAAAATCCAACGATTTTGTTCAGGATTCTTTTTGTTTTGTTTTTGAAATCGACGGTTTTTTCAAAAATTAAAATCTTTTTTGGTTGAAATATCAACCATTGCATTGCTTGTAGAGAATTCATATTTCTTTGTTTGAATTAAAATTGATTTTGTGTGTCTGTGTGTGTGTGTTAGAATGCTAAATCGGCAAAGTTACTCTTCACAGAAGTAAGGCTTACTACACAAATAGTACATTTTCATTTCGCTGAGTGTGACGGTTACCAAGTGGTGCATTGCATCCTACTATTTGAAATCGTTTATCCTAGTCTTTTGGAAAGTCGGTTTAACTCACCTAAACACAAAATAGTAATTTAAACAAAATTCACCGATGAAAAGCTGCGCTTCAATTTAAAATAGTTACAGCTAATGGTTGAGAGAGTTCTTCTAACGATTCACATTTTCCGTGTATAGAAATATTTAGGAAATGCTAAAACTAAAATTATGCTTGCAGTTTATTGTAGTTTTGCATTTTCACTTGGTTAGAAACTTATTTGTGCATGATTTCCAGTGCCTTGAGCAACGGTAATGCAATAACTCCTACTTTGCAGTGTAACTGCCTAATTATAATTAAGTCTAAACTGCATTAGCACTCTATCACTCGTATTTGCATTCTACTTATTTTTGAATTTTTTTTTTACATAATTGGTTTTGTTTCTTTATTCACGAATAAGTAAAGTGAGCATGTAACCATTCA